>OU015493.1:9662083-9954583 GCA_907164885.2 Dolomedes plantarius | reverse complement strand
TGATAAAAAAATATGATATATATATATATATATATATATATATATATATATATATATATATATATATATATATATATATATATATATATATATATAGTAAAACTTCTCTATGGCGGCCATTAAAGGTTCCGATAAGAAGTGGCCGTTTTGAGTGATGGCTGTGGGAAAGAGGTTTCTTCATAACATTGGCTCTATATAGTCTCTAATCTGTTATGAACAAAATATGGCCGTTTAGAGGGGTGGCGGGCTAGAGAATTTTCACTGTATATATATATATATATATATATGTGTGTGTGTGTGTGTGTAGTTAATCGAGGATGCACGTCATGGACAAATCAGCAAGGATGCCGCGAGATGGCTCTCCGACTCACCTGTCCAATGAGAAAGAGGCGCTAGGAACATTTGAAATCCGAACTCTAGTGCATCGCATCCGGTGCAGTTTCGATATAATATTCGTAGTGCTTGCATGCACTTAACCAGCTGGGATATGTTCGGCCGTTGTAACTTCAAAGCACTAAACCTTTTGTAACTTAGTTACAAACATACATAGTTTGTTGTACATAGTTTAATTAAATGTTAGTATTCTTTAAGTGTTATTATTTAGTAATTGTTCTTCGAACGGCGAACTATCCCACATGTATATATTTACATATATATATATATATATATATATATATATATATATATATATATATATATATATATATATATATATATATATATATATATATATATATATATATATATTTGTGTGTGTGTGTACAAGACGCAACTTTACCATGAATGTAAAAGATATATCTCTCTAAGGAAAACTGATGACAAAAAATATAATAACCAACTAATGAAATGCTTATAAATGAAAGTTACTAACAAAATATTTTAATCGACATAAAAGACTGCTTTTAAATGCTGCTTGCATAAAAATGCACTTTTAAGATTTTAAGAGTGATGACTAAACAAAAAAGGGGGAAAAAATAAGAAACTGCTTGCGAACTAATCCCTTACTCCTCAAACTAACGCCACCGCTTCATAACAGCTGGAGCATTTCGCAAATAACGGTGATGGAAGCTCAAGAATTATAGTGGACCGTCGACTAAACCGAGTTGCATTTGTATCCTTCCAGTACCATGAGAGTCGCTGTGACGTTTGTCCTAGCGCTTTGCATCTTGAGCGTCGCAATATCGACAGTGAACTCCCAGACGTTGCTCCAGCGAATCGACCAAATCCTCTGCCAACGACAGGGATCTTGCCGATTTCTGGTCACGAATCACAGGCGAGGATGCTGTCGACTCTACAACCGTTGCTGCGCCAGTAGTTGATGGAGAGAGGGTGAATCGACGCACATGCATCAAGAGAATTGCATGATCCCCGTCCGTTCCTTCGCACCGGTCCATTGATTCACTAGACGTTTTTCGACAGTCATGAAATGAAATGCGCTGCCGACAGATTCACTCGCATACAGCAAAAATGTGTAGAAACTGTGTAAATAAATATATTTTGTTGAATAAAGTACGTCACTTTTACGTTTTTACTTCTCTCATAAATTTCTTAAGTTTTTAAATTTTCACATGCTTTTGTGGGGGAATAAACAAACTGCCGAACTTTGTTCCCATGTTATAATTCATAATAACTGTCAATAATCAGACCTCATAAAGTAAACTGCCTTTCTATGTATGCACATAATTGATATTTTTTTTTTAACAACTGTGTATTTTGTAATAAATATATCTGCATTTTTTTCTTTTTTGGCGCTTCTAATATTTTTGCACAAAAGTATGAGATAAAAAATTCAAGTTGTGAATTCTCAAAAATTTCATGGTATGTAAACAAGGTGTTTTTACACAAAAGTATGAGATAAAAAATTCAAGTTGTGAATTCTCAAAAATTTTAAGGTATGTAAACAAGGGGTTTTTACACAAAAGTATGAGATAAAAAATTCAAGTTGTGAATTCACAAAAATTTCATGGTATGTAAACAAGGTGTTTTTACACAAAAGTATGAGATAAAAAATTCAAGTTGAGAATTCTCAAAAAATTTCATGGTATGTAAACAAGGTGTTTTTACACTTATTTTTTTTTTTACAGTAGTGTTGCGAAGCAACCTAACACTCCAACAAAGCCATATTTTCAATGCCCTGTCTTTTTTTTAAATAATGTTTTTAACTAATTTTTTAAGTTTTTCATGTGCCTGAGGGATGTGGCTACATCTGGAGGTCTCGTACCTTCTCCAACCCACTGACTTCACGGAAGGACTTTCCGGTCTACGGATTTAACGGGCCCATATCCGGCCTAGACAGGAAAGTATTTAATGGCGTTCGTCAGGATTCGAGCCGAGCACCCCAAGTCCAGAGCCCAACGTGCTACCTGTAGGCTACCCAAATGTAATGTCGTCCCTTTTAGGTGTCACCTGTTTCAACATGAATTTTTAAAGCTTTATAATTATCGCCAGGCTAAGGCTGTCATCTATATATACGTATAAAACAGTTCCGTAACTGACTCATTCACTGACTGACATACAACGCACAGACCAAACCGCTGGACCTAAAGGGTTGACATTTTGCATGGCGATTCTTCTTATGGTGTAGAAGTGCACTAAAAAAGATTTTTGAAAAATTCTTCTTAGATTTTTTAAAATTCAAGTTTTTTTAAGCTGTTTTTATAACTTTTTTTAAGTTTGCATTTAAAATAATAATTTGAGGGTTATAAAATTTATATCACGAGAAAGATCCTAAAAATTCCTTTAAAATGAAATCTTTTTCGAACCTTTACCTCCATTTCCTGAATTTTGGTGAATTTTTAAAGATTAATTTTTAGAATTTAATTTTATTAAATGCTGATCGCGTGATTTCTTTTTCTGGTACTTTAAATAAATTTATCGTCACGTGCATAACAACTAAATAGAGAAAAAATATTCTTTTTCTTTCTAATGCAGCAGACGATTGGATATTATCGAAAAAAATAAATATCCCTTACGATTTTTTTTAAATATATATACAGTGGCTCCCAAAAGTGTTCGTACACTTACGAATGTCAATGGAATAGGGGGTCTATCCATTAATTAAAATGAATATTTCAGAATGGGTATTTAATAATAAGATCTATAATCTATTCTTAACAAAACTACATGAAATATTTTGAAAACATAGTAAAACTTTATTTTTAAGAAACCAGTAATCAAAAGGTAACAAAAACTTTATCTCACAAAAGTCATCGTACACTGAAATATTTTCGGATAAATTCATAATTAAAATTATCGTCTGGCGCTTTATTTTTATTTTTGAATTGTGGTGGCATTTAAAATATCTTTTGGTTTTAATTTTTGCTTGCCTACTCCGTAATATTCTATTTATTATTTAAAAATGGACCGTAGTCGTAAAGAAACAACAAACAGCATTCGAAAATTGATTATTTTTCATCATAGTAGTGGTAAATCAGTTCGGAATATTGCTAAATTACTTAATTTATCCCATTCTACTGTGCAGTATGTGAAAAAACGCTTTAAAGAAAAAAATTGGATCGAAAACAAGGTAAGAAAAGGCCGTCCGGCAAAGTTAACAAAACGTGATCAGAGATTTATAATTAGAAATTTTGTGAAAAATTCACGTTTGAGTGCCGTAAAAGATTCTGCAGAATTCAATGAAACATTTTCTACTTCAATTTCACCTGAAATTTTTTCACGAGTTCTCAGAACAGTCGGATTACATGGGCGTAAGTTTAGGTTTCCCTTCGCACTATAAATGATAAATAATCCCCAAACCTATTGGAATAATGTCTTATTTGTCGATGAAGATTTTTGGTTCTGATGGGCGTATAATTGTATGGAGAAGAAAAAAATGAGGAACTTAATCCCAAGAACTTAGTAGGAACAGTTAAGCATGCAGGTGGAGGTATCCTTGTGTGTGGGTGCATGTCAGCATCAGGACTAGGAAATTTGGTATTTATTGATGGCATAATGAATCATGCTGTTTTTATAAATATTTTAAGAGACAATTTAAAATTATCAGCCCAAAATTTGAGTATTGGAAACAACTTTGTTTTTTATCAAGATAACGATCCTAAGCACACGGCTCTCAACGTTCGCATCTGGTGTCTCTATAATTGTCCACAAGTTTTGAAAACACCACCTCAATCGCCAGATTTAAACCCAATAGAACATACACTGCTGGCCACCGAAATTGCAACACCAAGAAAGACAAGAGATATCACAACAAAATTTATTTTGTAGATAACATGTTGAACAAGTATCAAATGATTAAATTTATAGACTTCTGTGAAGTGTGGTTCGTGCCAAAATCAGTAGCCAGAGTAGCCGCCATTGTTGGAGATCACCGCTGCCACACGCCTCGGCATTGATTCAAAGAGACTTTGGATGAGTTCTTGGGGTACAGCAGACCAAGCAGCTTCCACACGTTGCCAAAGTTGATCTGCTGTGGCAGCTGGGGATGGAATCTGGGTCAATCGTAGAGCAACCATGGACCACATGTTTTCTATCGGCGAAAGATTCGGAGAGCGAGGCGGCCAGGGAAGTAATTCAATCTGGCGATTGACGAAGAACCGTTGGACAATGCGTGCCACGTGTGGTCGCGCTTTATCCTGTTGAAATATGGCTGTGGGCAAGCCCTGAAGGTAAGGAAGGACGACTGGCTCCAACACCTCGGAGGTGTAGCGCTGGCTGTTTAAAGTACCGGCAATGCGTACTAGAGGTGTGCGAGAGTGATATCCAATACCGCCCCATACCATAATACCCGGTGCATGACCAGTGTGGCGGTGCATAACGCAGCTGTTCAGCATCCTCTCTTCACGGTGTCTCCAGACTCGAATGCGACCATCGTGGTGTTGCAGACAGAAGCGTGACTCGTCACTAAAGACAATTTCATTCCATTCTGCCGTCCACATCTTTCTGTCATCGCACCATTGGCGGCGGAGACGTCTGTGGTTCTGCGTCAAGGGTAGAATAAGCAATGGACGTCTTGCGGACAGACCACTCTGCTGTAAACGGCGTCGAATGGTACGCGCAGACAGTGGATGATGAGTTTCAGACTGCATGTGCTGTGCTATGGTTCGTGATGTGACTGAGCGATCCGTCACTGCCATGCGCACATTTTGCCTGTCATGACGTGAAGTCATGACCTAAATCCAATCCGCAGTAATCTTACTTTATCGCTTAAAAACCCATAGCAACAAAACTTCCCATAAAGTACATGCCTTGAATATCTACTCGTGTATACGCCTGGAGAAAGGCGTGGGTTCACATGGTGTGCCAAAGAATTCGCTGACACTTCAAAATAACAGGCACATGTACCTCGCTTCTAGCGCATAAGGTTGAAAGGTGATATACACTTCGCTCCCGAGCCGTCGTCTGAGATGGACGGATGTTACTTTCGCTCCAATAAACTATTCGGTCAGACTGTATCAAAATTTTATTCCTTTCAGGCTGAGTCTAGCTCCAGCCATGTAAATGTGAGCTAGTTTTCCTTTTCAGGTTGCATTTTCAGGAAGAATGTAATGGATATATATATATATATATATATATATATATATATATATATGTATATATACACACTCATGGACAAAAAAATTAGCGCACCAAGAAGGAGTCGTCAAAATGAAACGAAATTTTACATACGTAATGACTACTTTGATATAAGTAAATGATAAGAAAATCAAAGAAAAAGGATAATTTATTTCAGAGAAAAAGGCAAAAGAACGGAGGAGTTAATACTCCGTTGGACCCCCTCTAGCGCGAATGCACGATGCGATTCGATCGGGCATTGAGTCATACAAGTTCTGTATGATGTCTTGAGACATTTCATTCCATATTTGCTGTAACCTTGCCTCTAGTTCGTTCAAACTCGTGGGATGCCCAACTCGTCGTCCCAAATGATTCCAGATATGCTCGATTGGAGACAAATCTGAGGATAGGGCAGGCCAAGGAAGGGTAGTAACAGTGCGGAGACAGTCTTGTGACACCCTTGCCGTATGAGGCCGAGCATTGTCTTGTTGAAAAATGGCTCCTGGGAGCCGTTGCATGAGTGGCAACACATGTGGTTGCAGGATTTCATGAACATACCGCTGGGCTGTCATGGTGCCACGGAACAATACTAGGGGTGACCGTGTATTGTAGGCAATGGCACCCCATACCATCACACCAGCTGTGGGAGCGATGTGTCGCTGTACAGCAAAGGCAGGATTGAAGCGTTCACCACGGGCTCTCCACACACGAACACGATTGTCATCACTGCCGAGATTGAATCTGGATTCGTCGCTAAAGACGACCTGGTTCCATTCCGCTGCAGTCCAGTTTCCTCGTGCGCGGCAAAACTCCAAACGGAGGCGTCGTTGGGTGGGCGTCAAGGGCAGCACACGTAATGGGCGCCGCGATACCAACTGTCCTTCAGCCAGGCGCCTTCGTATGGTTCAAGAAGACACAGAGACCCCTAGTGAAGGTGCTACCTGTGCTTGGATGGAGGCTGATGAAGCAGTTGGCTGTACGCGTGCATTTCTTACGATGTGGCGGTCTTCTCGACGACTGGTCTGTCGAGGGCGTTCTGAGCCTGGTCGTCGTGTACATGACATCTCTCGGGTCCACTGGTCCCAACACTTCCTAACAACACAATCAGAGCGGCCTAATTGACGAGCTGCTCGCCTAGCTGACCACCCAGCTTCCATCATCCCGACGATTCTCCCCCTCTCAAACTGCGACAACTGCTTATATTGTCTTCGAACACGGCGTAATGGCATGTCTATCTCAGCTGTTCCTTTGTAAATAATTCAGCACACTCAAACAAGCTTTGGTTACCTGTTTTATACTGCACAGAGTACGATGTTCAATGCCCTCTACCGGCTATACGTAATGCGCAATCACGCTGCATTTCTAATCATTTGAATATCTCCCCGACATGTCCCTTCATTGCAAGTTTCGTTACGATCCTGCAATTATTTCTTGGTGCGCTAATTTTTTTGTCCATGAGTGTATATATATATATATATATATATATATATATATATATATATATATATATATATATATATATATATATATATATATATATATATATACTTATATATAAAGAGAGAGAGAGCGATTTTGTACGTGGAGGGTAATCTTCAGAACCACTGTACCTATTTGAAAAATTCTTTCACTGTTTGAAAGGTACATTATTCCAGATGGACATAGGCTATATATTATGTATATCTGATCAGTAGAAATAAAGTTAGGGGCTTAATCCTAACAATCTCCATTGTTTCCGCTACTGTCTTCTACCGCTTTTTGTTCCGAAGATTTCAACGATCCTTATCGTGGTGCTATCGCGGTGGGCTTCTGTTCTGACGCTAACGGTTCGAACCTAGCCGTTCTCAGGCACGCCTTTTTCTTTTAAAAAATTTATTTTAATTATTAACTAACATAAAATTAATTTAAGGTATTATTTAGGTTATTATTAAGGTAAAAAAGATTTACAATTTATTGGCTATCAACTGGAAATTTATTGGCATAATATTTTGTTCAACCCGGACAAAGTCGGGACGGGCCGCTAGTATATATATATATATATATATATACATACACACACACACTACCCTACAATAATGGACCGGACGCCTACGGATTTGATTCGCTGGCGACCGGTCCTTGAGATAAAATCCGACTTCACGTCGGATTTTATGCAAATCCAGTGCTCGCACGTGACCTGTTGAGCTTAAATACGATACGCGAAGCGGTGACGTCGCCAGTTCTGTGTGAAACTGTGACAATATGTCGGAACGAAAGGAACATATTGACATTGAAAGAGGTGTTGTAGTTGGTTGTCGCGTTGGCGGCAAGTCTATTCGCACTATTGCGGTAGAATTATCCCGGCCACGGTCAACTGTTGGTGATGTCGGGAAGAAGTGGAAAACTACGGGAGTTGGGACACGAACTGCTCACGTCAGTCGTTCCCGTAAACTGACAGAAGGGGTTTGGCGGGTCCTGAAGCATGAGGTTCGTAAGAACCGCAAGTAACCTCTCCTCCTGTTGGAGGTTACTTTCAAGTAACCACCAAGTATCTTCTCCGCAACTAACTCCTCCTCTGTAGATGATATAACCTCTCCAATATCGTCTACAGTGAGTTTCAATAGGTAGCAGGGGTTACGGTGTACCCCAATACTTTGCGTAAAGAACTGCACGCCTTCAATATCAACGGATGTGTTGCCGCACACAAACCAAACATCTCCCCATCCAACAAAGCCGGCAGACTCGCTTGGTGTTTGCGATGTCGCAACTGGACTGTGGACCACTGGAAAACTGTTTTATGAAGCGTCGACTCACGCTACACGCTCTTCCAGTCGGAGGGGCGTGATTGGGTTTCGTGAATGCCAGGCGAACGTCTGTTTCCCGAATGCATCGTTCCCACTCTCAAGTTCGATGGTGGTGGTTACTTCTTTGGGAGTGATTTCCGTGGCATGGCCTGGGATGTTGCATGTCGTTCCTGGTAAATTGAACGCCGACGCCTGCATGATCATTTCGGACGATCAGCCTCTTCCTGCGCTCTGGAAATTTTATGGAATGGACGAATGTTACTTCCAGGACGGCAGCGCTCCGCGTCATGTTGCAGCCTCTGTCAAGCAGTGGCATCAAGATATGGATGTAAAACGTCTTCCCTGGCCTGCTCGGAGTCCCGACCTAAACCCCATAGAACGTTTGGGGAGGAGTGAGAGCGACGCTTACGGACCAGGGATCCACGTCCGAAATCTACAGCTGAGCTGCGGACATTCTTTCAACAGGAATGGACACAAATACCCGTAGCTGTGTATCAAAACCTTGCATAAAGTATGCCCAGAAGGGCTGCTAGTGCAATTGCAGCACGTGGGGGACCATCCCCCTATTAAAGCATATATTCTTTCCCTTATACCATCACATCTCGCGGTCCCGTACATTATTGTAGGGTAGTGTATGTATATATATATATATATATATATATACAAGTGGTTATCAAAATAATGGAAACACTTAGGGAAAACATGAAATTCCTTATTAATATGGCATAGGACCATCTATGGCATTTAATACCACCTGGATTCACTAAGGAAGTGAATTATGGTTAATGGAGTCATGAATAGTGGTTAAGAGAATATTATACCATTCTTTATGGATAAATCGCCAATGTTCCTGTAGAGATGCTATTGCTGGATATTGATTCCTGACTCTGTTCTCTAAAACAGACCACAGCGGTTCGATGATATTAAGGTTTAGGGACTGTGGGAGCCAGATAAGGTGTTTGACTTGGTCTGTATGTTCCTCAAACCACGACCTGACACGTCTAGCTGTATGGATCGGAGTATTATCATCATGGAGAACGCCATCTCCTACAGGAAACAATTTTTTCACCATAGGATGGATCTGGTGGGCTAAATGTTCGACGTAGTCCTTTCCAGTCAATCTCTCTTTCGGGGTTACAATAGATCCCTTTTGAAAACCATGAGATGGCCGCCGAAACCCTAAGAAATTTCCTCTCCGTGTTTGACAGCTGGCATGAGACAAGCATGATAATACGCTTGTGTAGGTGTTTTCAGACATACGCATGTCCTGTTGCAGGGGACAAAGTGAACAATGATTCGTCTAACCAAATGTCATATCACTCGACCAGGATTTGTACTCGTGGCACCACTGTAGAAGACGGTTTGTTTTCACATCTGTCACAAGTGGCTTGGGAATTACTACTCTGCCGTAAATGTTTTGTTTTTGAAGTTTTCTCTTACCTGTAATGACTGGTACTGGAGCCTGCAGATTCAGATGGAGCTCTACGGTCACTTTGGCTGCAGTTGTCTTCTTTTTTGATGTCACAATACGCTTCAACACCAGTCAGTCTCTTTCACTTAGCTTTCCCTTTTAGTCCACTATTCTTTTTCCCAGAGTATGTCTTTCCGTGAACTCTGTATGCCAGCATGACTTCCGATATCATAGCTCGGTAAACACCCAAACCCATGGGGGCTGTTGTAACAGATACTCCAATTAAACGCGCTTCAACAATTTTCCCTCTGTACGGTCTACAAGGTTTAACATCTTGCGCTATCCCCCAAAGAGCCTGATGCCCATAGTTTCATTACTGCTACTTTAGAGTAGAATAATGTATACACTATATTCTATAAAAAAAAAATATAGGTCCCTAAACACGTTTCTTAAGGAATACGAAGCACTTCCATAAACACCACTAATACTGATGTGTTCCCATTATTTTGATAACCACCTGTATATATATATATATATATATATATATATATATATATATATATATAGATATATAGATATATAGATACATATATATATATATATATATATATATATGAAATAGATGAAACAGAATACCAGTAATAGCCCTAAAGCTACTTGCAGCCAGGAACAAATAACATGAAGAGAAAAGTATGAAAGAGGTTTTAGACAGCATCTCTTCATCAGCGGTGTCAATACTGTCTAATAACCAATGGATTGTTTCCGATGAGTATGATCTATACAATAAACACACTCAGACACCGTACAATCCATGAAAAACAGAAGAAATGATTAAAAATTGAAATAAGAGTTACTTTACCAAAGAACACCAGGCCTGGCGCTAGACAGAGTGGAAGTTAAGAACATGTAACCGCAAGATGACTGACGTCACAAAACTTGCAACCATGGAGATACTCAGTTACTGACTTACTATGGTTACTGTATTTTAGGACTATTAATCCATTATTAATTTAGTTTTTAATTATTATTACTAAGAGTTATTTTTATTATTATTTTTATCTTTACTTATGATTTTTATTTTATTTTTTATTTTTAGTAGTTATTTTTTCTATTTTTTCTTATCGTTATGTTTAACTTATTAAAAGCAACAGAACAAACTATTCATTAAAACCAAAACAACCAATTATGTTTTTGGATAGACTTTCGGGGTAATTATTCCGTGTTAGCACAGCTTTCAAGTCTAAAATATGCTTATTCCTATTGTCTTTGGAACATAGCCTATTTATACGAACTAACTGATTTACAATAATGTTATTAAAAACAGATTTATGTAAACAGGTTAGATAATATATATATATATATATATATATATATATATATATATAGATATAGCACCCTGCGTGGCAGCTCAGAACGCTAAACACTATACACCATGTGGTTGGCTTATTTAATAATATCACATCATATATATTTTACCACATGAAGGGAAAATATTACAAATATGTAATTATAGAAAATTAAAAGCATATTTTTCAATTAATTATTCAATGTGATAGAAATCCAAAATTATCCGTTTAGCGATTCATAGTTTGCTCTAGATACAGTTGGATGCTGAAAACTACATATACCGTCTTTTCCTGTACTATCCATAAATGGCCTAATTTAGAGGTGATTATGCCAAACACTGAAGCCATCAACATGTAAGCACATCACTATTCGATCTTTCATTTTTCCAAACCTGACCCCATTGTGGGTTTTCGCTAATTTTAAAACTCATATTGTTTTCCTTCTTTTCTTTCCTGGAATTTTGCCGAATGCGGAGTTTTCGACCCATGTTGGAACGAAGTTAAATGGGGTCGCCAATAGCTTCGATTTCGGCCGTCTTTCTGTGCCAGGAAGGGTGAAAAAAAACCTACCTCGCTCGCCAAAATCTTGAAGACATAAAACCCATTACGATAGGGTTCCCTATAACATCTTATAAGTGTTATGTACAGATGTCATCAGAAATAGGTTAAATGGATCTTTATTATGCAATCGTTTGTATATACGAATCTCTCTGTCGGGACATCCGACATTTTGTTCTTGACAGATAGATATACAGGATGGCCAAAAAGTCACGAGGCCATTTTGAAATAGAATGATTCTTTTATTGATTTAAACTTCACATTTATTACCATGTTTTTATTAACTTGCTTTCTTGTTTGTTTGTGTGTGTGTTTGTCCCTTACAAATCTTGCAATCGATTTTTAACTAACTTCCCGACTAGCTAGACATTTGAAACTTTTAGAATAGCTCAGAACAAGATGACGATGCATTCGCTTAATACTTTTAGCCATCTTTAAGAAGAATTAAATTAATTTTCAGTTATTTTCAGTTAATTTTGATTCGTAGACTGGTGCAGCCATCTGTCGGCCGGAACGGGAACGAAAAGTTAAACGCAAGTTAACTTCCAATGAACTTCATTTTCTTTCAAGTTGATGGGATAATTCATCAAAAAAAATGTTAAAAAAGTATTTATTAATACATAGAATTGTCAAGTTTATATCATTCAACGTAAAATTTAAAAACATGGTACATATAAAAAGTTATTTTTATCCTGTAATTATTCTTTTATAATTAATAAATACACTTCTTGGAAATCCTTTTAAACTAGTTTTGTAAAGGACGTCTTTCAAGGGTTTTGTTCTCGACAATGGCGGGCAATCTTTCTAAGCATTACTCCATCACCTGTCGTCATGTTTTTTGGCTCATTGCCTCAATGTTGGTCTTTAATTGCTGGACGGTTCGAGGTTTGTTTCGGTGTACTCTGTATTTCATAGCCCTCTGTTTTCGAAACCGACGGAATAAGTTGAGTATCGCTTGTTTAGAGGGTGGTTTTCTCACCCCCCAAAAGAACGAATATCATCGTTCATTTTCTATATAAAATTCGATTTTTTTTTACTTCGTTGCTCTGTCGGGAATTTCTCCGTAATTATTTTCCAAGGATTACAGACAAATAATCCGAATAAAAATGTTTAAAAAATTAACCGTAAAGAAGTTATATCCTAGAATGGTCTAATGACTTTTGGGCCACCCTGTAGGAATAGGGTTACGACTTCATGATGACTCTTGACTTTTTCCTTACGGGGGTGGGATAGCATGTATCCCAAGAATACGGGACCAAGAATATATATATATATATATATATATATATATATATATATATATATATATATATATATATATATATATATAACCCCCTTAATGCCCGTTCTAAAGATGGAATTGGAAAAATGGGCCCCGTAAGCTTTGATTGTGGCGCTATTTCTTGAAGTTCTCGAAATTCTGGCACTTAAAAAAATTAAATTAAAAAACAAAAAGTTTTGGGATTTCTATTTTCTCACCCCTAAAGTAACGAATGTAGAGTTAGCACAATGGATCGTTTATTTTCTATATAAAATTCAAATTTTTTTTTTTTCTCGTTGCTCTGTCGTGAATTTCTGCATAATTATTTTCCAAGGATTACAGACGAATAATCCTATTAAAATGTTTAAAAAAATTAACCGTAAAGAAGTTATTATATTCTAGAATGGTCTAATGACTTTTGGGCCACCCTGTACGAATAGGGTTACGACTTCATGATGACTCTTAGTTCAGCTGTGATTGTGGCGCTAATTCTCAAAGCTCAAATATTTCTCGAAATTTTGACACTTTTACAAAAAAAAAGAAAAGAAAAGAAAAGAAATGGGAATTTCTAATTACCGTGAAATCTCGAGTATAATATACACTTTTTTTTCACATTTTAGTCCGCAAAAATGAGGGTGCGTATTATACTCGCGTACAAAACAAACGTAGTTTAAACATTGGTTAAACGAACGTAGAACAGCTGTAAGACATTGTCGCAACACGGGTGCGTGCGCATCTGCACTCCGCGACTCATACACCCGTTTACTGAGCAGGTATTCCTTTTAAACAAACGGAACTCGCAGTTCGTATCGTCAAATGAGTATAATGCTGGCGATATATATTACGACGGCACCAATAATTATGACATGGACGCAACAACAAAGGATGAGCAGTATTCTAGTGAAAGTGATTAAGACTGATAATTTGACAATATTGTTTGTTTTGAATTAAAAATTTAACATTTTTTTCTACCGAATTGGACGTTTTCGTTTCTTTTTATTGCAAATTTCATTTACGTTGATAAATATTTGTTCAATTTTTAAATAAAAAATTGGGAAGTTATGGGTGAGTATTATAGTCGAATTTTAATTTTTTCCGAAAATTTCGCGCAAAATCAAGCATGCGTATTATACTCGGGTGCTTATTATAGTCGATATTTTACGGTATGTATTAAGCAAGACATTCCTGGTGCGATGCATGTCATTTTTGAAACACAAATCTGAAAATTTTTTTGAAGTATTCTACAAAAACTTAAAAGTTTATCGAAAATATCTTGTTTTCAAAGCACACAAGTTTGGTTTCTTTGGGTGCATGCGCTTTTGTTGCTCTAGAATTAAACAGATCCAGTTCAAATATATTTGTGACCTGCAGTTTAAGGGGACAGTGGACTTTCAAAATTGTGAAATTTGTCCAAAAATTTTATTTTATTTTATTTTATTGAATTGTGAAACTACGGACGAGTAGGAATGTGTTGCAAAAATTTTTTTAATTTCTGTGATTACTTTCTAGTTATAGACATTTGTATTTAATTTAGATATTATGTGGTTACTTATAGTAATAAATTTAAATGTGTTTTTCTCAAAATAAAAATTTTCATGTCGTACGAATATTCAAACTGCTCAGGGCACATTTCTAATGATCGTATTGCTTTGAAATTTCAGCTTTATATACTTAACTGTATATCAAATAAATATTATTGAAAATAATTATGCTTCGTAGCTCATAATTTCTAAATTTTGTACTCGAAAAGATGATTTATAGGTATTTTGCGTAATAAAAAGGGTGTTTTCACTGGTATTATTTTTTTCTCTTTATATTTTAATGAATGCTTAAAATAAGCAATAAGTTTCATTGTTAGTTCTATAAGGTATCCTGTCAATAAAAATGACCATATTATATGCAAAAGAAATGCGCATGGAACATTCTTAATGAGGCCAATTTTTGATATAATTAATAATTCCTAATTCATAAATTATTAATATTTCATCGTTAACTTTTAACCACTTTTACATATCTATGGTACTAATCACATATTCATATTTCAAGCAAATCCATTAAAAACAAAAAATGTTAGGTTTGAAGGTCCACTGTCCCCTTAAATGTATTTCCGAACGGAGACAAAAACAGCCATGCAAATTGCGGGATTTCTAATCCTACCTAACTAGGAGATCAGTTAAAAACTCTGGAAATTGTTAAAAGTACCCTCTACACACGTGAGGTAGGGATTATTGGTGGCGGCTTACTATAACAAAGAGAGATATAACGTTGATTTTCCGGACCCGAATCTTCCAGTGTTCTATTTTTTAATGTCACATTTCATAATCTCATCACAAACCTTTACATCGGCACTTTACCACCTTTAAATTGGCCCGAGGTAGCCTAGTGGTAGCGTGTTGGTCTTAGACTGGGGGTGCTCAGTTCGAAACCCGACGAACGTCATTCTAAACCTTCGCGTCTAGGACGTATATGGGCATGTTAAATCCGAAGACTAGAATATTCGCTGTATTTTTTATATAGATTTAATTGGAACAATTTTTCCAGCTTCATTTTTAAACCCATACATATATAAATATGTATGTACGTATTTAAATATATATATATATATATATATATATATATATATATATATATATATATATATATATATTAATTAATTATATATTTGTACTCGAAAATTTGTGTGTGTGTGTATACACCTACACTTTGTGTGTGTGTGTAGGTAGGAACATGTATAGAAACATGTTAAATCCGTAGACCGGAAAGTTCTTCCACGAGGTGAGTGAGTTTGAGCATGTACGAGCCCTCCAGATGTCGCCCCTGGGGGTTGCTCGGTCAATATTGAGATGGAACACGGGTAGGTTCACCTGTACGGTGATCCCACTGAAAGCAATCAGCGATTCTCACGGAGTAAGAGCTATTTTTTTTTATTGAAAATGTGATTTCGTGCTCCGCATTGACAAACACTACCACCTTTAAACCGAATCTAACCTTTTGCGGAGTCGAATCTGATCTAATTTCTCCACATATAATTTATTCAGACGCTATTCTAAAATCTTAGACCATTTTTAAACCTCTCCCTGTTCGGGATTCAAAATCTCTTGTTAACTGCACATGCGCAGTAAATCGTTACACTACCTCTTACAATCTCACTTATTATGCATTGAAAACTTTCGAAAGCGCTTGCAGAGGCCTACATGATATCTACAACACACACACACACACACACACACTTAAATAAATAAATAAATATATATATATATATATATATATATATATATATATATATATATATATATATATATATATATATAATATATATATATATAATATATATATATATATATATATATATATATATATATATATATATATATATATATATATATATATATATATATATATATATATATATATATATATATATATATATATACTAGCTGGAAACCCGCACTTCGCTACGGAGTACATTGAAATTAAATACAACGGTCAATGTATGCAATTAATGCCAAAAAATATAAATAAATATATATATATTTATAATAAATACGACGATCAATGTATACAATTGATGTAAAAAAAACAAAAAAATACATTTATAAAACCACCGTATACAGTTTGATGAACATAATATATTTATTGTATTTTAATATTTTTTTGGATAATGTCCAATCGTCTGCCGCATTAGCAAGAAAAAAAATATTTTTTTTTTGTCTATTTAGCTGTTATCACGTGACGATAAATTTATTTAAAGTACCAGAAAAAGAAATCACGTGATCGGCATTTAATAAATTAAATTCTAAAAATGAATCTCTAAAAATTCACCAAAAATCAGAAAATAGAGGCAAAGTTTCGAAAAAGATCTCTTTTTAAAGAAATCTTTATGATCTTTCTCGTGATATAAATTTTATAACCCTCAAATTATTATTTTAAATGCAAACTGAAAAAAAGTTACAAAATCAGCTTAAAAATTTAATTTAAAAAAATCTAAGAAGAATATTTGAAAAATCTCTCTTAGTGCACCCCTACACCATAAGAAGAATCGTCATGCAAAATTTCAGCCCTTTAGGTCCAGCGATTTGGTTTGTGCGTTGTATGTCAGTCAGTGAGTCAGTTACGGAACTGTTTTATATATATATATATATATATAAATATATATATATATATATATATATATATATATATATATATATATATATATATATTATATATATTTATTATATATATAATACACACACACTCACTACCCTACAATAATGGACCGGACGCCTACAGATTTGATTCGCTTAAAAACAAAAGCAAATGCAATTAAAGTGAAGTAAAGATAAGTCATTCTAATTATTTAACTTTAATATGTAGAAAATTATTTATATTTTTAATCATTTTTTAAAAACCGACTATTTGATCCCAAATTATTTTTTTCGCGGTTTATACGAGTAACGCTTAAAACGAGCGTTTTCAGTGATCCTAAGCATCTCGTATTAACCGAGTTCCACTGTATGTGTGTGTAAGTAAGTAAAATTCTCACGAGCAAATTGTGGCTAGCTTAAATTTTTTTTTAAAGAAGAAAAAAGGGCGGGGGGGGTGTGAGAAAATAAAAAGGAAAAAAAATTAATTAAAATATCGCCAAACTTATGCTAGCATATTTATTCGTATGACCCAGATAATGGGAAATCTCCAAGACTTGGCTATGTTCCTGAATGCTAGAGCCCAACATCGCCAGACAGCACGTCTCCCATAAAACATTTTCTGGAGGGGTGGTTGCCCTCCAGACACAATTTTCCTTCTTTAGCCAGACGGCGCATCGTCTGTGTTTCTTCATTTCACAGGGGGGAGCGAGAGTAGAGAAATAGTCAAGAGCTCCAATCGATCGTCTGGTTGCTTCGCCGAAATCGATGCGAGGCTGGCGCCAGTACAGGCGCTTTTTCTTTCGGGCACTCATATATTAGTACAGATTATTATTTTTTTTTTCTTAACGTTTTTATGTGTCCAACCCACTGAAAAACCGAAAATAGTTTTTTTTTTATACATAACCTAATATTTTAATCTAACGAGAAACGAGACATGCAACGTTCAAGTTGGAATTAAATACTGGTATGCAGTTTTCTTTCGAGTGATTTTCGATCGATGGTTGTAGGAATTTTCTTTATTAGAAAACTAGCTGAATACCCGTGCTTCGCTACGGAGTACACTCAAATTAAGTACAACGGGCAATGTATGCAATTAATTTGTATCTTTAATATCCATAAAACATACTAATTTGAATTAAATTCTTGAAAAACTTCCATCTCAATTAGTCTAGTGGTTAAATTTCCTCTTTTACCGTATTTCAATATATTTTTGTGAATTTATTTCGTTGTTATGCACGTGAGGCAAAATTAATTTAAAGTATCACAAAAAGAATAGAAATCGTCAATAATTCAAGTTCGATTTACGCAAATTGTGCATAAAATTGTACATAAATTCAAAAGCATAAAGTTTATAAGTTAAATAAAGTTCTGTAATATTATACCAATAAATTTCCAGTTGAGAGTCAATAAATTGTAAATCTTTTTTTACCTTTAAATGTCCAATAAAAAGCGTAGTTCCAAATGTAATTTTCTTCAATAAACCCTTAAACGTTGCCAATTTCAAAAATCCTTTTTGTATTTATCAATACCTAATCCACTTGAATCTTTAAAATATTAAATGTGTTACTGATAATAAATGAAATTGTGGTTTCATGTGTTGCTATGGTTACTTGAATATGGTCGACAAAGAAAATTCAAATGTTAAACGTTTTACTGGTAATAAATGAAACTATCGTTTGATGTGTTGCTATGGTTACTTGACTATGGTTGACAAAGGAAAAGTTATAAAGGTGAAGCATCAGCTCAACATTTAGGCCCCTAACTTTCTTTATACTGATCAGATATACATAATATATAGCCTATGTCCATCCGGAATAATGTACATTTCAAATAGTGAAAGAATTTTTCATATAGGTGCAGTGGTTCTGGAGATTACCCTCCACATACAAAATCGCTCTCTCTCTCTTTATATATTAGTATAGATTAATGCTTGCCAAGCAGGGTATAATGTAGGCAATTTACAGTGATACCGGCATTTTCCGCAACACGGCACATTTCCTTATAGCAATAATTACAAGATGAAAAGAACTTTTTATATACCATGTTTTTATATTTTCTGTTGAATCATATAAACTTGACAATTCTATGTATTAATAAATACTTTTTTAAAAATTTTTTTGATGAATTATCCCATCCACTTGAAAGAAAATGAAGTTAATTGGATGTTAACTTGCGTTTAACTTTTCGTTCCCGTCCCGGTCGACAGATGGCTGCACCAGTCCACAAAACAAAATTAACTGAAAATGAATTCAATCCTGCTTAAAGATGGCTAAAAGTATTTAAAAAAATGCATTGTCATCTTGTTCTGAGCTAATCTAAAAGTTTCAAATGTCTAGCTAGTCGGGAAGTTAGTTAAAAATCGATTGCAAGATTTGTACCGGACAAACACACAAACAAACAAGAAAGCAAGTTAATAAAATCATGGTAATAAAATATACTGAACTGATATAAAATGATAAATTGCATTCGAGACTATGACGAGAACCAGTGCATAGCGAGAGACGCCGAAATAGTACAGTGGTTACCGTAAACTTTCCCAAGGCGGGATCGGGTTCGAATCCTGGACAAATCATGAACATCTCCAGCAGGGTGTGCTGTCGGTTCACCTGTATGGGAGCCTCATGATTAAATAGCGAGCAATGAGGGTCGAATGTCCTGTCGCGTTGGGTGGAAAAAAGGATTTAACGAGAAATTTGCTTTTAGTAGACAGTTTCCCTTTGTCTTGTCTCTTTCATTTGTATCTAGCCTTTGGAAATATGTTACTACCGAAGACTCTCGTATACAAAGCCAGGAAATCCAAGAATACGGAAAATAGTTAGCCTTATTGTCGGACATTAGCAGAGTGTGGCTGGCAGTATATAAAGACAAAAGCAGATATGAAAATAAACCTTCTTTATTTGAAGTTATTGATAAACTGAAATAACTACAGAAGGTCGTTCGCAGTTTATGGAAATGATTTTGATAGTTAAGTTTTATGTATAAATGCCGCATTTTTTGCGGCGATTTGCTTCTGTCTGATATCCACGGTTCATGACAATAGCTCTACCTCGAATTTTCCATGAAAATAAACTTTTTCTCAGTACTGTCGTGTCAATTTTACCCCATTCCTCTTGGACCGTTTTCCAAAGTCCGTTCAGTGTTCTTGGTGGACGTTTTCCTAAGGCTCGTTTTAATAAACCGAAAGCGGAAAAGTCCACTGAGGAAGCGTCAGGTGATTTTACGGGTATTTCATTAAATGGGATACACTTTATTCGTGTTTCTGACTTTTCTTTGCTAAACAAGCGGCAGTTAATTTAGACGAGTGACTAGAGGCTTTGTCCATATGAAGCTCAACTTTGTCAATGTCCTTTCCATATAAGGCTGGAATTTCGTCTTCAAAAATTGGTTCTAAAATATTCTGCTGATAGTAGAGTGAATTAATTTTGGCTTTACTTGAGACTTCTTTGAGTTTTAATTTGCAGTTGTAATAAAATCCTACAACTAGTATCATGAATCCCTTCGGCAACTTTTCTGGATAGTGACGAAGCCATTTCGTACGATCATTCCGGTCACTTGAGCAATAGAAAATTGATCTTTTTTTATAACAGTCACTTAAATTCCCCCATGCCTCATCGAGTGTTACCACAAATTTCCATTTTTCAGCAGCTAGGTGTTTTTCATATAATTTTCTACAATTTGTTTTTCTTTCAGAAATATGCTTTGGCAAGAGCAGATGAACTTTAGGTTTAAACATCTTTTTTAACTTCAAATCTTTATGAATGATTTTACTTACAGTGCCAGAAGACATTCCTAGTTTCGATGCAATGGATGTTTGAGTCGGCGTATTTTCTTTTAGGATCAGAGACTTCACTTTCTTGATGTTTACCTACGTTCGAACAGTCTTAGAATGAGGTTTCGCGGTCATGTTTTCATTTTTACTTTCAGTTAGACTTATTTTTTTCCTTTCAAATTCAATATATTATAAATACCTTTTTTGAAATGCCATAACCGCGATTTTTACACCGCTTTATAATTTGTTGATACGAATATTTCTCCTCGGAAAGCGCAGTTACGTAACCTTCGAGCCCTCTATCAATTTTAGGAATATCTACAATATCTTAATAAATAAAGAAAGAAAGCGAGAGCAAACAAACTTGCTACACAGTCTATATATATAGTATATACACACTAACTGAAAACCCGCGCTTCGCTTCGGAGTACATTCAAATTAAATACAACGGTCAATGTATGCAATTAACGCCAAAAAAAATAAATATATATATTTATAATAAATTCGACGATCAATGTATACAAATGATGTAAAAAATATATATATACTAGCTGAAAACCCGTACTTCGCTACGGAATACATTCAAATTAAATACAATGGTCAATGTATGCAATTCATGCCAAATATATATATATATTATATGATAAATACGACGATCAATGTATACAATTGATGTAAAATATATATGTATATATATACAGTGGCTCCCAAAAGAGTTCGTACACTTACGATTTTCAATGAAATAGGGGTCTAACCATTGATTAAAATGAATATTTCAGAATGGGAATTAAATAATAAGATCTATAATCTATTCATAACAAAACTACATGAAATATTTTAAAAACATAGTAAAACTTTATTTTTAAGAAACCAGTAATCAAAAAGTAACAAAATCTTTATCTCACAAAAGTCATCGTACACTTGTAAAAAATCTCTACACATTAGTAAATATTCTTATTTTTCGTTAAATTAATATTTAGTAGGATATCCTTTAGCATCCACAACAGCTTTTAAACGTCTGGGAATAGATTGCTTTAGTTTTTTTGTAATTTTTGCATCAATGTTCATCCATTCTTCCATCATAATTGTTTTTAGTTCGCTTTTCGTGTGAATGTCGTGTTTTCGTACTCGAACCGCCAATTCTCTCCAAATACATGTTCTATTGGGTTTAAATATGGCGATTGAGGTGGTGTTTTCAAAACTTGTGGACAATTATAGAGACATCAGAGGCGAACGTTGAGAGCCGTGTGCTTAGGATCGCTATCTCGATAAAAAACAAAGTTGTTTCCAATACCCAAATTTTAGGCTGATAGTTTTAAATTGCCTCTTAAAATATTTATATAAACAACATATTTATATAAACAGCATCATTCATTATGCCATCAATAAATACCAAATTGCCTAGTTCTGATGGTGACATGCACCCCCACACAAGGACGCCTCCACCGCCATGCTTAACTGTTCCTACTAAGTTCTTGGGATTAAGTTCCTCATTTTTCCTTCTTCAAACAATTATACGCCCATCGGAACCAAAAATGTTAAACTTGCTTTCATGGGCAAATAAGACATTATTCCAATACTTTTTGGTCTTATTTATCATTGATAGTGCGAAGGAAAGCCTAAGCTTTCTGTTTTCTCACTCACAAAAATTTTTCTATGGGCAGAACGCCCATGTAATCCAGCTGCTGTGAGAACTTGTCGAACAGTTTCAGGTGAAATTGAAGTAGAAAATGTTTCATTAAATTCTGCAGAAACTTTTACAGCACTCAAACGTGGATTTTTCACAAATTTTTAAATTTTAAATCTCTGATCACGTTTTGTTAACTTTGCCGACGGCGTTTTCTTACCATGTTTTCGGTCCAGTTTTCTTCTTTAAATCGTTTTATCACATACTGCACAGTAGAATGGGATTAATTAAGTAATTTAGCAATATTCCGAACTCATTTTCCACTACTATGATGAAAAATAATCAATTTTCGAATGCTGTTTGTTGCTTCTTTACGACTACGAGCCATTTTTAAATAATAAATAGAATATTACAGAGTAGGCAAGCAAAAATTATAGCCAAACGATATTTTAAATGCCACCACAATTCAAAAATAAAAATAAAGCGCCAGACGATAATTTTTATTATGCATTTTTCCGAAAATATTTCAGTGTACGATGACTTTTGTGAGTTTTTGTTACTTTTTGATTACTGGTTTCGTAAAAATAAAGTTTTACTATGTTTTCAAAATATTTCATGAAGTTTTGTGAAGAATAGATTATAGAACCTATTATTAAATACCCATTCTGAAATATTCATTTTAATTAATGTATAGACCCCTATTTCATTGAAAATCGTAAGTGCACGAACACTTTTGGGAGTCACTGTATATATAAGAAAATCGTAAAGGATAATTTTATAGATAAAATAATGCAGAAGAAAATATTCAAATTAAATCTAATATAAAGAATACTAAAGAATATAGTACAGTTTGTAGAACATTTCTTTTACTGCATTTTAATATTTTTTTGGATAATGTCCAATCGTCTGCCGCATTAGCAAGGAAAAAAAATATTTTTTGTTTATTTAGTTGTTATGCACGTGACGATAAATTTATTTAAAGTACGAGAAAAAGAAATCACGTCATCAGCATTTAATAAATTAAATTCTAAAAATTAATCTTTAAAAATTCCCCAAAAATCAGGAAATGGAGGTAAAGATTCGAAAATTAAATTCCTTTTAAAGGAATTTTTATGATCTTTCTCGTGATATAAATTTTATAACCCTCAAAGTATTATTTTAAATGCAAACGTAAAAAAAGTTTAAAAAAACAGCTTAAAAATTTTATTTAAAATAATCTAAGAAGACTTTTTGAAAAATCTTTCTTAGTGCACCCCTACACTATAAGAAGAATCGCCATGCAACATTTCAGCCCTTTAGGTCCCGCGGTTTGGTCTGTGCGTTGTATGTCAGTCAGTGAATGAGTCAGTTACGGAACTGTTTTATATATATAGATATATATATTTATAAAAAATCGTAAGGGATATTTTTTTGTTGGATAATATCCAATCGTCTGCTGCATTAGAAAGAAAAAGAATATTTTTTTGTCTATTTAGTTGTTATGCACGTGACGATAAATTTATTTAAAGTACCAGAAATAGAAATCACGTGATCAGCATTTAATAAATTAAATTCTAAAAATTAATCTTTAAAAATTCACCAAATATCAGAAAATAGAGGTAAAGGTTCGTTTTAAAGGAATTTTTATGATCTTTCTCGTGATATAAATTTTATAACCCTCAAATTTTTATTTTAAATGCAAACTTAAAAAAGTTAAAAAAAAGCTTAAAAATTTAATTTTAAAAAATCTAAGAAGAATTTTTTTTTAATCTTTCTTAGTGCACCCCTACACCATAAGACGAATCGCCATGCAAAATGTCAGCCCTTTAGGTCCAGCGGTTTGGCCTGTGCGTTGTATGTCAGTGAGTCAGTCAGTCAGTCAGTCAGTCAGTCAGTTACGGAACTGTTTTATGTACTATATAGACAATATTTGCAAACAACTTCCCAATTCACGGTAAGCTCAACGCCGACGCCTACTGCACTAATTTGTATGACAGTGTGCTTCCTACGTTGTGGCAATTTTACGGGTTGGACCCACGTTACTTCCAGGACGACAATGCCAGCTATCATGTTGCGAGGTCCACCATGGATTGGTAGGGTGACAATGGTGTTTACCGTAGGGACTGACCTACCCACAGCCTAGACCTGAACCCTATCGAGAACCTTTGGGACGCGTTGGATCGCCGAATTAAGGGGTGCAACAACCGTCCAAAATTGGTGAAGGAACTTACATGTCTTCTCCAAGCCGAGTGGAAGAAGATACCACTAGCCGTCCTACAAGGACTTGTGGAAAGCATGTCCCGGAGGGTTGAGGCTGAAATTGCCTCTCGTGGAAGCTCTACCAACTATTGAATATGAACAAATTTTGTTTTTCTTTTCTATCACAGGTGTCCAAATACTTATTGGTAGATAGTATATATATATATATATATATATATATATATATATATATATATATATATATATATATATATATATATATATATATATATATATATATATGTGTGTGTGTGTGTGTGTGTGTGTGTGTGTGTGTTAGTTAGTTAAGAATTAATTAGAAAATAATAGTAATTAAGCAATTTACAGGGGGGCCTCAGAATAATCAAATTTAACATTAAAATCATTGACAAAACGCGTTGTAAACGCGTTTTCCCCGTCTAGAATGGATGACATCGATTCGCGAAACTAAATCCATCGAGGGAATCTATTTTAGACGTACAGGGTTTGGCGCGAAAATTAATGCTTACGTAAACAAAAGATGATTCTAGAAAGTCCATGTGGCGCTTTGAGCATGCCTAGTAAAGGGGGACGCGCTGATGAGAACATAGAATTACGCAGATTAAATTGGGAGTTCGTTGCTTGCGGACGTTTAGCGGCGCCACGGCGGTTTCTTGAAAATGGCGAGCGCTAAGATATGCGCTTCTTTGGAAAAGTGGTCGTAATTGGATGAAGAAATTAAATATGGTTAAATCGAACTGATGTGTGGTTCAATGAATATTGGATTGCTTTTCACTACGCCACCGGATTACCATGATAGCACAATTTTTAATATGGCAGGCGTAATACTACGCTCGTCATATATATACATATATATATATCGAAAATGTTCCACGTACCCCTGAACAGAGCAGCACGTATCCCAAGGGGTACGCGTACTACATGTTGAGAACCACTGATATTTACACTGATGGAACATCCGATGAGGCACATTTTGCTTAGATACTCCCTGGGACCTGGCGGAAAGTATAATTCACTTTAAAGCGGAATCATTCCCCCTCTTACAGATACAGATTGTAAATTATGAATGAGCCTGTTCTTGTGTACTTATATGAATTAATTATGATCATAATAAATCATCGTAAAATAATTATAATGATCATATAATTATGGTCTTAATTATTACTAATTATGTAAGAAGAAGCGGAGAAATGAGACCCCCCCCTGTTTTTTTACGATCATAGTGGGGATAAAACACAGATAGACTTATAACGGAGATTGACATTATGCCAGTATCAGGATGAAGTATTGCCGCCAAGGACGGTTGGCTCCGAATTGAAAGAGGCGCCAAAATGAAACGTGGTAAAAATACGAAATTTTTAACGAATAACGAAAAAATATTAATAATTTGATCTAATATAGGAAGAAATTCTTAAAAATATGCAACTATAAGCGAATATTTAGACTATTTTTTATGAACTTCTGAATGACAGATTATGAGAATTAAATACTGAATGCCTATTCCCAAACGTTATTGTAGTTCTAAGAGTTCTACCAACACTACCTGTAACTCTAGCAGCATCTGGGCGCAGGGGAGTCAGCTAATCTAGTTTATAAGTAATTTCTTCATTTAATTAATAGTGTGAAACATACTTCTACGATCTCGTGGTTTCTTTGTACAACGAGTTATGTATCTAACCAGTGTGTGTGAAGCCCCTATACGACTACAATAGCTTGCGCAACACAACTGCATTACTTTAAAAGCAATACTGCTCCGGGAAACTGAGGACATTTTCCTTGACCAATGAGAAAGGAGCAAGGACTCCTTCATGGGTGATGACTACTCCGTTTTGATCTACCCTTCCCGATTGCTCTACAGATCAAATTTGCAACCCAACGTGTTGTGTTGCGCTGATTTTTGTGGTCTTTTAAGGTCTTAAAAGAGTCATAGGCTACGAAAATACACCTTTTCTCAAAATCAGTGCACATGTGTGTGAGGTATCTTTACTTATATAAAAGGCCTAGAGTAGAAAAAGTGTAGGTAACCATTCCGGGTCGGGAACATCTTAACATTGCGACGCCATTTTCTGAAATTTTTCTTGAAAAATAATACCACAAAAGTTACATATTTTGAAAGCCCTTTAAAAAATATGAAAATTTCAAGCGAACACCCTAGCTCAAAACCGTTTAGTTTTTGAAATATCTTCAAATTAAAATATCCATTGAAAAGAATCATTTATTCGATTGAGTCATTCACTTGAATTTCGAATTCATTCTACTCCATGGTTTTTCATATTCCCTTTAAATAACTACATTTTTAATGTTTAATTTTAATGTTAATTAAATTGTGTTTCACGTTTTATTTTTGTTTTATTTTATTGTTGTTTACTGCTGTTTGAGTATCGTTTTCAGCAATGCCTGCTGTGTGGTGAGTCATTCACTTTTGAAACAGTTTCGGTTTAGTTTTGATTTAGTTTAGTTTAGTTTTGTTGTTTACTGCTGTTTAAGTACAGTTTTCAGCAATGTCCGATGAAAATGATGAATCGCCTCTTGAAACGCTGATCAACATTCCGCAATTTTTGACGGGGGTTATATACTAGTCAAATTATAACAACAAATATTAATTATTACAATAATTATAATCACATTATAATTATAATTATAATAATTATTAATGCGTTTTGTCTTTATTCCAGACACTCTCATATCCAAAACATGAAGACTGTAATGTTCATGCTTGCCATCCTCACTTTCGGGGTTTTCTTCGAGGACGCCTCGTCGCAGTCCTTCTTCGAACGCCTGGACCAGTCCATTTGCCGAACAAGTTGCAGGCTCGTCACGAGAGCCCACAGAGAAGGTTGCTGCACCCTCTACAACATCTGTTGCCCAAGTGGCGGCAGCAGCCTCCAGCCCATACAGCAGTTATGACTACCGGAGGAGGAAGAGAATCCGATGTATCTGTACGACTTCGTTTACCCCGGCCAGGAGGGGCAACACCACTTCACTTAAATGACACTCTTCACATCCAGTGCACAAAGCGAGCTCGTCCATCCATTTGCCTTGTAAATAGATATTTATAAACCGTACGCGAGTTTCTTAGACTCTGTTTCAGGCACGCCGGAAAGATTCTGTCTTTGTACATAAACATTTTGGACATTTTACTCTCCGAATTTCTGTATTAGACCAGTAGTTCTTAAAACCCTTTTGAAGGGCGCCGTTTTCACAGTGCAAACGCCTTTTTTTTCACTTGCATTCAATGTATTCCAGTTAAATGAGCAAAAAAATGGTTAGTACTGCCATCTGTTATCAGTTTAAAGAAGTAAAAACATTTTGCAACCTTTAATTTGAATATTTTTCAAGATTCTCTAGGTTAAAATAGGTCTGGAAAAAATCTGCACCTTGCAAGGGGTGGAGGTTTTTGTCCCTGAAGGGGTTAACAGGTGTTTCGGAAGGATCCGAGAGGGTGGTCCGCGAAGTCAGCAGTGATGAAAAAAAATTTGAATTTATCGTTTCGAAAAAGACCGGGAATTTAACAATTTCATGAAATTGGGAAGAAAAATTGTTTTTATTTTGTTCAGATCCTAAAAATTCCTGTATTTTTACCATTTTTTAAAGCTCTGAGTACGAAAAAAATCCCTGTCCTGCCTAAAAATCGCTAAAGTCTTTTCTGTGGCTTGGGAGTCAGCCATTTTAAAGCCAGCCCAAACATCTCATTCATTATCCTGTTTTTATTAACTTGCTTTCTTGTTTGTTTGTGTGTGTGTTTGTCCAGTACAAATCTTGCAATCGATTTTTAACTAACTTCCCGACTAGCCAGACATTTTAAACTTTTAGAATAGCTGAGAACACGATGACAATGCCTTATTTTAATACTTTTAACCATCTTTAAGCAGAATTTAATTCATTTTCAGTCAATTTTGTTTTGTTGACTGGTGCAGCCATCTATTGGCCGGGACGGGAACGAAAAGTTAAACGCAAGTTAACTTCCAATTAACTTCATTTTCTTTCAAGTTGATGGGATTATTCATCAAAAAAATTTTTAAAAAGTATTTATTAATACATAGAATTGTCAAGTTTATATGATTCAACACAAAATTTAAAAACACGGTATATAAAAAGTTCTTTTTATCTTGAAATTATTTTTTTCATAGGCTATTGAGTTTACTTTTACGTTCCACGTGTTCTTGCCATTAACTTTACTTTCTATTAAAGTTGTTAAGCCAAAATAGTTTGTTTATTCACAAAAAAGAAACCCATTTTCGCCTCTCAAAGTGTTGATTTGGAGAGGGTCCCACGAATTTTTATTTATTTATTTATTTATTTATTGTGGTCCCTGATCAACAAACTGTCAAGAACCGCTGTATTAGACTTATCTATTCAATGATATTTTCTTGTAAGAACTACAACAATTTATTTTATTTACTTTACATGTTATGGGCATTGAGTGAAGATGGGGTATACACTGCATTAGAGGGCTTGAAACCAAGAAGTGCTGTTAGGATTTCCCATCCTGTGTGGGGTCTAAACAACTGACCAGTGCCATTCAGTGCCTTTCTTAAAGATCGCAACCTCCAGGAATAATCCTCCGTTTAATGATAAAATAAGCTCTGTTGATACAGAGATATCAGTAAACTATTTTTCTCTTGTAATCTGGATTCGATTGTCCTTCTTAGGTTAGTTTTCAGTTTCCTTTTTTTATGTATTTTTCTTCTTTCATACGGGGAATGTTGTATTTTGTGTTAGTTCTTTTTTATTAAAAATCCACAGCTTCCAGAATAATAATTCTTTTGAGGAACTCTAGTGCAATTTTCATCCAAAGTTTGTTCGGATAAATTATATATATATACCAGGGGCGGCTCCAGCCTTGAATTTTGGTGGGAGGGCAATTTTTTTTTTTTTTGGGGGGGGGGGGCAATATATATATATATATATATATATATATATATATATATATATATATATATATACATATATATATATATATATATATATATATATATATATATATATATATACATATATATATATACATACATATATATACATATATATATATACATATATACATATATATATATATATATATATATATATATATATATATATATATATATATATATATATATATATATATATATATATATATATATATATATATATATATATATAATATATATATATATATATAAAAGAAATAAACATCGTCTCATTTTAAATTTATACTCATTTAGTATTCGGTCTACGGTTATATAATTTTAGGCTATGAAAAAAAATACGCTGGACTTTTTTGGGAGGGGCAATTGCCCCTATTGCCTCCCCCCTCCCTTGGAGCCGCCAATGGTATACACCCAGCATAACTTTAACTAATGACTAAGTACTTGTGCCAGCAGCCGGCCCTGCTGGCATAGTGTGAATAAACAAATTAAAAAAACATTAATTTGTTAGTAGCTGTGAAAATTTCGAAATTTAAATAGCACAACAGCCTCCCTCTCCTCTAAATGGCAGGTTCCAATGAAAAAATACATCGAAAGAAATAGTGAAAAAAAAAAGATAATGTAAGATTTATGTTAGTTTCCAGAGATCCCTCAAAATATTTCTATGGCAACCAAAGACCATTAGTAGAGGAGAAGGTGGGATTATGGACCCCCCCCCCTTTTGTTTTTGGCTCACTGTGATCATACCAAAGACTGATTTTCATAATTTCTTTTGGCTCTAACCTCTTCCAAAACTCCTCATCTAAACATCCTTAAGTGGATTTGCCGTTAAATCAAATCTTAAGACGTATACAGTCACATAAGTGAAAAAAGTCAAAACTAGCAGGTGACCCAAAGTGGAGGTTAATATGGACCCCCGACATTTTGCCCCACATTAGGAGTTACATGGAATTTAATTTCGAACTAGCTTAAAAGGAACTTTATCTCATGTAGACAGGAGTGTCATGAAGTCACAGGATGTCATGAAATCACAGGAATCAGTTTTTACCAAACATAGTAATAGTAGTTATGCAAAATATTCCCTTTTACTTAACTGGAAAAAAAAGTTTGAAAACTCGAAAAACAAACAATTGGTCACAGGACGTCATTCGGGAGTGGACTGAGGTCAATGACCCTGACTATCCATTACAGCTGTGATCTAGGAACTCTAGTTCACAGCTGTTTCGCGCGGCTGCGCATAGGGCAGATATTAAGGAGTTCCATAATCTCACCTTCTCCTTTCGATTTTAATCAGTCATCTATCACTATGGAGGTACTACCACAAACTGCAGGCTGCCGTATGTGGCTCATCCTGTTAGAAATTTTAAAGTGCTGCATACTATGCGTTTGTTACTAACTAGACCAGTGGTTCCCAACCTTGGGTACGCGTACCAGTTCCGGTACGCGGACAAGCAGCTACCGGTACGCGAATGATTTTACAACTTAAAACGAAAATCTATTAAAAATCTGTATTACAAAAAAAAAAAGAAAAAAAAAGAAATGACTATAATAACTAATAATCCATACGTTTTAATATTTTAGTTTGGAATTTCTTATCCATTGTTTGTGTTGTAATACTTTATTGGGATTTACCTAATCTCAAAAGATGCCGTCTACACCTGAATGTGTTATCTATGACCGCCCCATAAAAATTTGGCACTCGCCTGCGAATTATAACTGTGTCTATAACTGTGTTTGCGAATTATAACTGTGTCTGAGAAGTTTCTTGGCAAGCAGTAAAATTTTTAATGTCATTTGCGACTACATAATTATGTGAAAAAGGATTTTCAGCAATGACTGCGATGAAAAACAAATATAGAGCTTTGCTGGACATTGAATCGGAACTTCGCCTTAAACTGACAAACATTGAGCCCGATATTACTTCTTTAGTTAATAATAAACAGGCCCAACCTTCTCACTAATTATATATATTTTTAAAAGTGATTATTATACTTTATGTATATGTTTAGCAATAAAAATATATCCCAAGTTACTTGTCTTTATTACAAATGTTTTCCATTGCATTTTATTCCCAATTTCAAAATTTTTGGTCTACCGGTACGTCACCAAATTGTTTACAACGTACAGGTACGGTACTATAAAATGGTTGGGAACCCCTGAACTAGACAAATGTTCTAGGCTACTAATATCCAAGCTTCCCAATATTTAGCTGGTGGAAGTATGAGTTTTTACTGACTTCCTATCGCACTATTGGCAGCCAAACGTCAGTGGAACATAACTCGTCGTTCCAATGTATTCATTTGATAAATTCTAAACATCTATCATAGACTGTTAGGATCTCCTGTTCATTCTGTTTTTTGAAAGACAGTCTTTAATTATTAGCTTCATTTTTATTGAGCTCGTGCTACGTTTCGTTAAATAGCAGAAATAGTGTTTTATTTCAACGGATGTAAAGGAGGCTGTATTTCCTTAAGAGAATTGATCCAATAAAGAATTTGTGGCTAAAACAAAATGGTTGGTATTTATCTGTCTCTTTCTCACTTTCTCAAGATAAAGATTTACATGAACTAAGAAGCTGCAAGTAAGTTGATAGCACTAATCATCAAGGTATTTTACGTCATTTTAAATTCACTGAATTTTTTTTTCAACTACCAAACGTACAAAATTTTCAGCTAAAACAATAGATCTTAAAGATATCGTCTAAAACTAAGGCCGTCTGCACACGGAGCAACTCAATAGAAACTGATAACTGACTCCAGTCACAAACCAGGCCGTGATGAGTCGTAACCTATGTAATTGAATGGAGCCACGCACACGGCGCAACTGGTTACAAACCCGTCGGACGGTGTTCCAAAAATTGGCGCGCCCGCTGAAGAGTTAATAAAGTTTTGATACTTTGAAATTCTTTCAAAAAGCACAACCCCTATCTGTAAATGTTTAAATAGAGTAATAGTTTGATCAGGGTAATAATCATTTAGAGCTTTGCCATATTCCCTTTTGTCTACATAAGCAAGGCAGAGTCATAATAAAAATTGTAACATGCAGTGCTCAATGATAACGTCAATTCTATGCAGAGAACATAAGAGATCCAGTCTTTCAGTGGGATATTGAATAGTTACGAGCAACTTACATTCTTCAGCTGAAATATTAAAAGACTAGAAATGGGTGAGTAAAACCAAATTCAGTATTTTAGATCAGTGGGGCGCAAAGTTTTTTCATCCGTGATCCATTTTCTTTAAATCAAAAAAAAAATCACTCGACCCCTATGAAAAATTTTGGTACAGACAAATTTTTTAAAGGTTAGGAAAATGTCTACAAAACAATACAGAGAAGAAATAAGCAAATTTTGACAAACTAATTTTAAAATCGATGAACTGTAGAATTTGAGCATATATTACCTAGCATAATAACAGTAAAAAACGTCTCGCTTAAATTCTGCACTTGTTTTAGGTAAATCTCGTGGGACTAAAACTTCCTATTTTAATATTTATATGTATTTGTATTTCATTAAGGTAAAAATGAACAAAAATTAAAACTATAAAAGAGAGAGATTTCAGAATGATAAGCTTCCCGTTAAGACACTGGAAATTATAGACTTCATTTATTTATAGGAAACTAAAATACAGTGATTTCCGCTTATAAGAATCATGTTTGTTATCACTGTCTTTGATTCTTATAGGCGGTTGATTCTTATAGCCGAAATTTAGGTTTTTGGGCAGGACCACACACACCTATATATACATATATTAGATAATATACCATAAAATACTCTTTAATTTACGTTAATTATCTTTTACTAAAATTATTTTTTATGATTTTAAAAATAAAACTTAATGTCTAGACCTATAAGTAGATACACATGATTATAGTAAGAGAAGAAAAAAAATCCAATATTTGTTACAACATACCTGCTTAACAGTTTTAACATTTCAACTACGGTAAGGGAGAAAGAAAAAGTTTTCTATGGTAGTTTGACGTAATGAAGTTTTCGGGAGGCTGTCTATACCTCTTTCAATACCAATAGTCTCAGACCAAGATTCACCTTCTAGCTTACGTTTCACGGTTTGATAACGTGCCGAATCTACTAATGTCGGGTTTGCCTAAGTGATAGTGGACACTTCGCCGAAGATTTATGTGTTTCAGGGTCAGGAAGCCGCAACCAGGATGTGGGAGGTGGGGAAAAAAATAGTCATTATATTTGTGTTTGTCAGTGGAGAAAAGTGAAATCGGATCCGGACGGGTAGGATGCCCCTGGGTCAATCTAATAGGACAGTGTTTAGCTAAAGTGTTTAAGGGAAACTATTATGTTATGTCTAATAAAGAAAGGGATGCATTTTACGACTGTATTCCATCCCATCTTATCAGTCTTCTTTAACAAAAAAAATAAAGAAAAAACTTCGTGCCTTTTGAGGGTTTAAGTGGCCTTTTTTGGAAAAATGAAAGGAAAGCGAAGAGTGTAAACTGATTCTTAAAACCGGTGGATTGATTCTTTAAAGCGAAAATTTTAACATGGAAATAATGCATTTGTTTTTGTTTTCGCGATATTGATTCTTATAAACGGTTGATTCTTATAAGCATTGATCACTATAAGCGGTTATTACTGTACTTCGTTTTTGTAATAAAATGTTTGTTAAAGTTTAGACTTAGATTAGATTGCTGAAACTGAACAGGTTATACATTTAGAAACCCTATCATATCATGCATTTTTTAACACATAAAAAAGAAAGGAGAAAAAAATGTTAAAAGTTTGTAATTATAAAAAATTGAAGGCATATTTTTTAAATATATAATTCAAAATGATACAGATTTTCCTTCAGTCTCTCCTTTACCCACTGTTTTAGATAATTAGATTACGCAAACTCTGCTATCCCACAAATATCTTTTTCAGTATTATTGAGCAAGAAATGGAGCCTTTCAACAGAGTTCAGGATTAATTCACTTATTTATGAGTCACGAATTTATTTTTGTTCGCTTTTGCATAAATATTAAAGTTTAGAACTAAACTAAACATAGACTGACATAACAAATGAGAGAAATTAATATTGTGCTTATAATATTTCTTGCAATTAAAACCCTCGGTTCGACAATACCATTGTCTAGTTCAGGCGTTCTCGACAAGGGGGAAATTTCCTCCCCCTACGGGGAATTTTAGGGCATTAGAGGGGGAATGGGGAACCACTAATCAGAAAAGTGTGATATCCTGTTGGTTACGTACAATCTGTAAAATTGTGGTTTGTTTTTAACTGAATCTGCGAGATTCAATAAAGTTTATGGAAAGTCACAGATCGAAATCAGTTCTTGAACATACTGCATTATTTTTAGTCTGCTAACTTCATTTTAAGTCTATTGCCAATCCATTTAGCATGTTGAGTAAGGAGTTCTTAGTATAAAAAAAAATTGTTCCCGTTTTGGAAACTATCTAAATTTTCTATTGCTACAACATTTGCAAAATTCTACTTTAAAAAAAACCCAAAAAAAAAGGAATATGTACTAATCTATATATATAAAACAGTTCCGTAACTGACTCACTGACTCACTAACATACAACGCACAGACCAAACCGCTGGACCTAAAGGGCTGAAATTTTGCATGGCGATTCTTCTTATGGTGTAGGGGTGCACTAAGAAAGATTTTTTAAATATTCTTCTTAGATTTTTTTAAAATTAAATTTTTAAGCTGTTTTTGTAACTTTTTTTAAGTTTGCATTTAAAATAATAATTTGGGGGTTATACAATTTATATCACGAGAAAGATCGTAAAAATTCCTTTAAAATCGGATCTTTTTCGAATCTTTACCTCCATTTTCTGATTTTTGGTGAATTTTTAAATATTCATTTTTAGAATTTAATTTATTAAATGCCGATCACGGGATTTCTTTTTCTGGTACAATAAATAAATATATCGTCACGTGTATAAAAACTAAATAGACAAAAAAAATATTCTTTTTCTTTCTAATGCAGCAGACGATTGGATATTATCCAAAAAAATAAATATCCCTTACGATTTTTTTATAAATATATAGTATATTTATTTATATTTTTTCCATTAATTGTATACATTGATCGTCGCATTTATTATAAATATATATATTTTTTTTTTTTTGGCATTAATTGCATACATTGACCGTTGTATTTAATTTGAATATACTCCGTAGCGAAGCGCGAGTTTTCAGCTCGTAAAGATATAAATAAAAGATTTTCAATATTACATGAATATTATTTGGAATGCACCTTTTGAGTGAGGCAGCCTTGGGAAGAGGGGAATGATATTCTGAACTATGGGGAAAGGGAGAAAAAGAGCAAAAAGGGTTGATAACCATTGTGCTAGTTCAAAGAGAAAAAAGTTCTAAGCAGGTATTGAATACGAAATATTTTTTTTATCGATCACAAAGATAATGTTATCGTTTTCAATATACTTTTTCTAGTTAAACCTAACATAACTTACTGAAAATTACCCAGTAGCTGAGAAAAGTAATTGTTAATGATACATACGTAATGAACACTTCTTCGATTCCGCAATCATTTTTAAAAGGAATAGATATTTTTTTGCCCGGATAGATTTTTTTCCTGCTCCTTCTGATTTGATCGGGCCGGAACAAAAACATTTCGTTCCTTGAAATTTTACTCCGATTAAAATAAATAAATAAATAAATATATATATATATATATATATATATTATATATATACATAAATTAATTAATTATATATATATATATATATATATATATATATATATATATATATATATACTTATATATAAAGAGAGAGCGATTTTGTACGTGGAGGGTAATCTCCGGAACCACTGCACCTATTTGAAAAATTCTTTCACTGTTTGAAAGGTGCATTATTCCAGATGGACATAGGCTATATATTATGTATATCTGATCAGTAGAAATAAGGTTAGGGGCTTAATCCTAACAATCTCCATTGTTACCGCTACTGTCCTCTACCTCTTTTTGAGCCGAAGTCTTCAGTGATCCTTAGCGTGGTGCTATCGCGGTGGGCTTTTGTTCTGACGATAGTAGTTTGAACCTAGCCGTTCTCCGGCAAGCCTTTTTCTTTTAAAAAATTTACTTTAATTATTTACTAACGTAATATTAATTTGAATATTATTTTAGGAATATTATTTGAAAAATAATTTAATATTATTTTTAAAAAAACATTCTTTACTTAAAATCTTTTTTTTATTTTTGTATTTTTATTTCATCTCTTAACTTCTCTCTTTTAAAAAATTAACTTTAATTAATAACTAACGTAATATTAATTTGAATACTATTTTAGGTGCTTAAAATAATTAAAAAAACATTCTTTACTTAAAATTCTTTTTATCTTTTTGAATAAAACTACGGTCTCAAGCACACCTCTTTCTTTTAAAAAATTAACTTTAATTAATAACTAACGTAATATTAATAAATTAGGTGCTTAAAATAATTTTTAAAAACATTCTTTTTTTAAAATCCTTTTTTATTTTTGAATAAAACTACGGTCTCAAGCACACCTCTTTCTTTTATAAAATTAACTTTAATTAATAAATAACGTAATATTACTTTGAATATTATTTTAGGTGCTTAAAATAATTTTAAAAATATTCTTTACTTAAAATCCTTTTTTATTTTTGTATTTTTATTTAATCTCTTATTCTAATTTTGGGATACCAATGTGTATCTATACTTCTATAATAATATATAAAGAGAGAGAGCAGATTTTGTATGTGGAGGGTAATGTACAACTTTTGTACATTAAAATGTACCTTACATATTTTCCTTTGTCAACCGCAGTCAAGTAACCATAGCAACACCCTTTAGCTTGCGGGGTCCGTTTTTCGAAATCGATCTTTACAACGGGAAAATGTTATCTACTTCCTATCCCCATTTTACGTGGGGGACATTCAGCGTGGGGGGTCAGGGGAAAGAGTGTTTAATTGCTTTCTTATTGCTTACTTACTATTAAAGAAGAATTTCAATAGTAGTTCATCTCTCAAAAGGCTGAAAAATGGATGAACCGCGGGTGAACAGCCCTTCTGATGTCTCTCGCCTGAAAAGAAATAGCCTCTAGCTAGAACGACAAAAAATTATTATTCAGTCCTTTTCGGCAAGATTCACCCTCCGTTCCCAGAATGTCACCCAATTGTTCTTTGGGGGCAAAGACGTTAGGAAAGTCACAACGAAGTGGAATTCTAGACTATATCTCTTCCGACATCACACCGTATTTTTCGAGAGTATGTGCTTCGGATATATGCTATCCCACCCCGTAGGGAAAAGGTTTAATATTTTTAAGATTCAAGTAGAGGAGGTATTCATAAATACAAAAAGGATTTTTGAAACTGGCAACGTTAAAGGGTTTATTGAAGAAAACTGCATTTGGATGTACGCTTTTTATTGGACTTTTAAGGTAAAAAAAGATTTACAATTTACTGGCTATCAACTGGAAATTTATTGGTATAATATTTTGTTCAACCCGGACAAAGTCGGGACGGGCCGCTAGTATATATATACAGGTGGTTATCAAAATAATGGAAACACCAAGAAACATCATGAAAACATTTAGTAATACGGGGCAGGATCACCTTTGTTATGTAATACCACCTGATTCACCTTGAAATTGGAATGTATAAGTCATAAATGATGGTTAAGAATATATTATACCATTCTTCAGGGAAAATCATGAAAGTTCCTGTAGAGATGCCGTGGTGGATATCGATATCTTTATCTATCCGCTTATACAGATCACGGTGATTGGATGATTTATAGTCGGGGGGATTGTACAGGGTAAGATAAGATATTTGACTTCATTTTCATGCTCTTCAAACCAATACGTTTTAGATTTAGCTATATGTATAGGGGGATTATCATACCGGAGAACGCCATCTCCTGCAAGAAACAATGTTTGCACCATAGGATGGACCAGTGAGCTAAAATTTCGACATAGTCCTTCTCATTCAATCTCCCTTTGAGGGTTACAATAGGGCCTGAAGGAAACCATGAGATGCCATCCCAAACCCTGATAGATCTACCTCCATGATTGACAGTTGAGATGAGGCAACCAGAATCTTACGCTTGTGTAGCTGTTCTTTAGACATACGCACGTCCTGTTGCGAGGAACAACGTGAACAATGATTCGTCGGACCAAATGCCGTTTTTCGACATATTACTAGACCAGGATTTGCGCTCGTGACACTATTGTGGACGATATATTGTATTAGCATCTATTACAAGTGGATTGGGAATAACTTCTCTTCCGTAAATGCTTTGTTTGTGAAGTTCCCTTCTACCTCTAACGGTTGATACCGGAACACGCGGATGCCGATTGAGCTCTTCGGTCATTTTGGTTGCAGTTGTTTTCTTTCTTCGTGTCACAATCCGCTTCGATACCTCGTCCGTCTCTTTCACTCAGCTCTCCCTTTCGTCCACTATTCTGTTTGGCAAAAGATGTTTTTTCGTGCACTCTGTATGCTATCATGGCTTTCGATACCATAGCTCTAAAAACACCCATTTGCTTGGGGGTTGCAGTAACAGATACTCCAATTTAAACGCGTTCCAAAAATTTGCCCTTTTCACAAGGTCTGCAAGGTTTGACATTTTACGCCGTTCCCCCCAAAATCACGATGCCCTTAGCTTCATTACTGCTACTTGACAGTAGAATAATACATACACTATATTATATAAAAAAGTACCGGTGGCCAGACTCGTTTTTTAAGGAATACGAAGCACATTCATAAACACCACTAATATTGATAGGTGTTTCCATTATTTTATAACCACATATATATATATATATACATAAATAAATATATATATAAAAATAAATATATATATAAATATAAATATAAGTATATATATATATAAATATAAATATAAATATATATATATATATATAAATATAAATATAAACATAAATATAAATATAAATATATATATATATATATATATATATATATATATATATATATATATATATATATACATATATATATATACATATATATATATATATATATATAATATATATACATAAATAAATATATATATATATAAATATATATATATATACATATATATAAATATATATATATATATATATATATATATATATATATATATATATATATATACACATATATATATATATATATATATATATATATATATATATATATATAGATAGATATATATATATATATATATATATATATATATATATATATATATACAAAGACTAAGAATGACTAAAAATGCCTCCATGCATTAGTTATGATTTATGTAGATAAAGACATGGAAATATTTGAGCCGCTCACTTGCCAAATCGATTGACTCCCTGGAAGAAAAAAAAAAGTGGAGAAAAGTGATAAAATAATAGACATCGTTTTTTTTTAAATTCCTTTGAAAATATAAATTTAAATACACATTGTAGAATGTATTATTTTATCTGACGACACATAAAACTAAATTACTCAATTTGGGGAGTGATTAAAACTAAACACATAAAATCCATAAGATAGACTATCCTCGGAGTTATCGTTATTATTATTATTATTATTACAATTTTTGCTTGACTAAGGGACTTAGCAAGTGATTAAATCTAAATTACTCGATTTGGCAAGTGATTAAAACTAAATTACTCGATTTGGCAAGTGATTAAAACTAAACACATCAAATCTATAAGATAGAATATCCTCGGAGTCATCGTTATTATTATTAGAATTTTTACTTGACTAAGGGACTTGACGAGTGATTAAAACTAAATTACTCGATTTGGCGAGTGAAAAATCATCCAATTCAGTCTTCAAATTATTTTTTGACTACAGAAAAAAAAAATTGAAAAAAATTCTTTGATAATTCCCGAGTACTTACTTCTGCGGCAGTTAGACTGTCACTGATTCATTTATTTTACTTTTTGGGGGATGAAACAAAACTCAACAACTGACCGTTAACATCGAGTACTTGCTTCTGCGTTAGAATGGCATTAATAAACGTTTTACATGAGAGTATGGAGTCAATTGGATTGGCTTCCGAAATAAATTATTTATTATTCGATAGCCAAGAAAATATTTTGTCATGGAGTGATGTTAATCTTTATTATTTGGGAAATTTGTTATGATTATAAAAAACGAGGAATCCATCGAAGGCTTTGACAGTAAAATTTTAAAAAATTCAAAAAATGGAATTAAGCGATTTGGCTTGTGAATGGATCATTTATTATAATGTAATAATACGTTACATTAAAAGGTGTGGGAGTATTGCCACCAAGAAAAGTAAAATATAAGCCCATACATCGTTCATTGTTATTTATCTACTAGATGTATTACCCGGCTTCGCTCGGGATTCAGTTTCTGTTATTATTTTTTTGAATGATTAGCCTCATGTTATGATGTTCTACAGTTTTCGCTAAAATTCTTTTGCGGTAGCAAATAGCATTAGTTTGTTGTCGGTGCTGTCGTTGTTCATCGCTTTCCTCTCCTTTCGATGTTGAAGCTCGAAGACAATCGTATGTTCGACTCGTTAAAAGTTTCTTCATCAGTCTCACTGCTTGGAATCACTACAATTCGAATTCTGTTACCTTCGAGCTCTTGGGAATGTTTTTTCTTCAGATTCTTGTGTACGTCTAACTGCATTTCGAATTCTGTTGGCTTCGCGCTCTTGTTTTTTTTTCATCACATTGCTCATTTCTCAACAATCTTTGACATTTTTCCCTTACTTCTGCAGGATTAAAAGTTGCTCTCCTCTTTTTGGGCATTTTAAAGCATTAATTTACAGCCAGTCAATAACGTTTGAATGGATTTATTATTATAGAAGAATAATCATTAATGTTTGAATGGATTGAGATCACATTCAATATTAAAACACAGCAAATCTGGTAATTATTATAGAAAAAGTATATACACGTATTTCATATTCGGAATTCTTTCTCAAAACTAAATCGTCTGCTACGTTTCAATGCCACTTTCAGACTTTCTTAATTATAATATACACGTATTTCATGATTGTAATTCTTTCTCAAAACTAAATCATCTGCTATGTTTCAATGTCACTTCAGTTATATAAATCATCGCGCCAAGGCTAAACGCACGTGTTTCTAGCTAAGTCAACAGGTCCTGCAGTATATTTGAGTTTGAACAGGTAGCTTGGGATAGTTTCAATTCATGAAATGGATGGATAACACATTCATTGAAAATGAATGACCTTTTCATCCTTATATTTTCATTTTTAAAAAGAAACATGCCACGTACATGAAAATAATATATCAAATTCATTCTTGCAAGCGCCAATATATGAATAAATCACGTTTTTAATTCATGTCTATTTATTTTTACGGAAATGTTATAATTTAATTGGCAACAATGAAATGTTACAATGGCATTGAACAAAAATATCCGGGGAAATTTGGCGATTTTTTTTTTTGGCTATTTTCAATATCCGTTGATACTTCTACCATAATTCAGGAATGGAACGTCGTAGCCGAATGAAATTAGTCTATAACCATCGCGCAAGTTCAAGCAATAAGTTGACCAAGTTTCATCGCAATCGGATGAACGGTAAGGCATCGCATAAAATACGAACAAACAAACAAACATTCATTTTTATATATAGAGATATATATAAAACAGTTCCGAAACTGACTGACTGACAGATAACGCACAGACCAAGCCGCTGGACCTAAAGGGATGAAATTTTGCATGGCGATTCTTCTTATAGTGCAGGGGGGCATTAAGAAAGATGTTTGAAAAATTCTTCTTAGATTTTTTTAAATTACATTTTTAAGCTGTTTTTTAACATTCTTTAAAATTTGCATTTAAAATAATAATCTGGGGGTTATAAAATTTTATATCGCAAAAAAGATCATAAAAATTGCTCAAAAATGAAATCTTTTTCGAATCTTAACCTCCCTTTTCTAATTTTTGATGAATTTTTAAAGGTAAATTTTTAGAATTTAATTTATTAAATGCTGATCACGTGGTTTCTTTTCTTTTTGTGATACTTTAAACTAATTTTGCGTCACGTGCATAACAACGAAATAAATTGACAAAAAAAATATTAAAATACGGTAAAAGATAAAATTTAACCACTAGACTCATTGAGATGGAAATTTTTTCTAAGAATTTAATTCAAATTAGTATCTATTATGGATATTAAACATACACATTAATGGCATGCATTGACCGTTGTATTTAATTTGAATATTTTCTTCTACATATTTTGTCTATAAAAATATCCGTTACGTTTTTTTTTTATAAATATATTTTTTTGTTATTTTTATTGGCATGAATTGCACACATTGACCATTATATTTATTATAATTTTTTTGGCATTAATTGCATACATTGATTGCCGTATTTAATTTGAATGTACTCCGTAGCGAAGTGCGGGTTTTCAGCTAGTCTCTTTATATATTGATGTCGTCACACGTAAAAGTTTATGAATATGTTTATTTCACCGGGGACATAAGAGGTTCCAATTTATACTCCAATCTCTATACAGTGGTTCCCAAAAGTGTTCGTACACTTACGATTTTCAATGAAATAGGGGTCTATCCATTGATAAAAATGAATATTTCAGAATGGGCATTTAATAATAAGATCTATAATCTATTCTAAACAAAACTACATGAAATATTTTGAAAACATAGTAAAACTTTATTTTTAAGAAACCAGTAATCAAAAAGTAACAAAAACTTTATCTCACAAAAGTCATCGTACACTGAAATATTTTCGGATAAATTCATAATTAAAATTATCGTCTGGCGCTTTATTTTTATTTTTGAATTGTTTTGCAATTTAAAATATCATTTGCCTTTAAATTTTTGCTTGCCTACTCCGTAATATCCTATTTATTATTTAAAAATGGCTCGTAGTCGTAAAGAAACAATAAACAGCATTCGAAAATTGATTATTTTTTATCATAGTAGTGGTAAATCAGTTCGGAATATTGCTAAATTACTTAATTTAATCCCATTCTACTGTGCAGTATGTGAAAAAACGCTTTAAAGAAGAAAATTGGATCGAAAACAAGGTAAGAAAAGGCCGTCCGGCAAAGTTAACAAAACGTGATCAGAGATTTATAATTAGAAAATTTGTGAAAAATTCACGTTTGAGTGCTGTAAAAGTTTCTGCAGAATTCAATCAAACATTTTCTACTTCCATTTCACCTGAAATTTTTTGACGAGTTCTCAGAACAGCTGGATTACATGGGCGTTCTGCCCATAGAAAAATTTTTGTGAGTGAGAAAAACAGAAAGTTTAGGCTTCCCTTCGCACTTTCAATGATAAATAAGCCCCAAACCTATTGGAATAATGTCCTATTTGCCGATGAACATTTTTGGTGCTGATGGGCGTATAATTGTATGGACAAGAAAAAAATGAGGAACGTAATCCCAAGAACTTAGTAGGAACAGTTAAGCATGCCGGTGGAGGTATCCTTGTGTGGGGGTGCATGTCAGCATCAGGGCTAGGAAATTTGGTATTTATTGATGGCATAATGAATCATGCTGTTTTTATAAATATTTTAAGAGAAAATTTAAAATTATCAGATCAAAATTTGGGTATTGGAAACAATTTTGTTTTTTTTTTATCAAGAAAACGATCCTAAGCACACGGCTCTCAACGTTCGCATCTGGTGTCTCTATAATCGTCCACAAGTTTTGAAAACACCACCTCAATCGCCAGATTTAAACCCAATAGAACATATTTGGAGAGAACTGGAGGTACGAGTACGAAAACACGACATTCACACGAAAAGCGAACTATAAACAATTATGATGGAAGAATTTATGAACATTGATGCAAAAATTACAAAAGAACTAAAGCAATCTATTCCCAGACGTTTAAAAGCTGTTGTGGATGCTAAAGGATATCCTACTAAATATTAATTTAACGAAAAATTAGAATATTTAGTAATATGTAGAGATTTTTTACAAGTGTACGATGACTTTTGTGAGATAAAGTTTTTGTTACTTTTGGATTATTGGTTTCTTAAAAATAAAGTTTTACTATGTTTTCAAAATATTTCATGTAGTTTTGTTAAGAATAGATTACAGATCTTATTATTAAATACCCATTCTTAAATATTCATTTTAATCTATGGATAGACCCCTATTTCATTGAAAATCGTAAGTGTACGAACACTTTTGGGAGCCACTGTATATAATACAGTTCTGTAACTGACTCATTCACTGACTGACTGACTGACATACAACGCACAGACCAAACCGCTGGACCTAAAGGGCTAAAATTTTGCATGGCGATTCTTCTTATAGTGTAGGGGTGCACTAAGAAAGATTTTTGAAAAATTCTTCTTAGATTTTTTAAAATTAAATTTTTAAGCTGTTTTGGTAACTTTTTTTAAGTTTGCATTTAAAATAATAATTTGAGGGTTATAAAATTTATATCACGAGAAAGATCCTAAAAATTCCTCTAAAATGAAATCTTATTCGAATCTTTACCTCTATTTTCTGATTTTTGGTGAATTTTTAAAGATTCATTTTTAGAATTTAATTTATTAAATGCCGATCACGTGATTTATTTTTCTGGTACTTTAAATAAATTTATCGTCACGTGCATAAAAACTAAATAGACAAAAAATATTTTTTTTCTTGCTAATGCGGCAGACGATTGGACATTATTTTGTCTATAAAAATATCCCTTACGATTTTTTTTATAAATATGTTTTTTTACATCAGTTGTATACATTGATCGTCGTATTTATTATAAATAAATATATTTATATTTTTTGGCATTAATTGCATACATTGACCGTTGCATTTAATTTGAATGTACTCCGTAGCGAAGGGCGGATTTTTCAACTAGTATTTCCATAACACAGGTTATGCAGAAATCGGAATCCTCTATCACACATAAACAGAAGCGTAAATAAAAAAAACTCAGAAGGGGGGAGGGCGGTACTAACAAGAATCACAACAAAATAAAAACCAAAAAAATCTGCCCCCAAGCATCCCAAGAAGAATCCGGTTTGAGGCTATTAGGCTGGAACTCGACATAAAGCCATCGGAATGCCTACTTCGCTATTTCGAAAATCTCGGAGTCAATCTGGAGAAAAAGGTAAGTGCTGATTTTAATCAACCATTTTGTACACCTTTAAGGTAAGAAAACAGGATTCTCATTAAGAGTTTCAGAATGTTCGAGCTAAGTACGCAGTGCGGGTCGTTGAACGAAGAAAGTTAAGATGAGATGTTTCTTTTGATGGTCACGTGGAAGTAGCTGATAAAGTATTCAACTAATGTCGTTCGAATTTTCTTTTCATCGGGGATATGACAAATATTTCAGCGGAATCCCTATTCTGGTGCTTCAGTTTTGTTTCGTTTTTCGTCTGCGGAATTTATTTATGATCGCAACAAGAGAGGGGTGTTTGGTCTCTTTTAAAATTTTGCTTTCTATTAGGGTCAATGAAATGAACTCTGGTTTCAGAATTTTGTTTTGAATTATATATATATATATATATATATATATATATGAGTGTGTGTGTGTGTGTGTATGTATGTATGCATGTATGTATGTATATATATATATATGTATGTGTGTATATGTATTTATGCATGTATGTATGTATATATATAAATATTTATATATGTATGTATGTATGTATGCATGTATGTATATATATATATATATATATATATATATATATATATATATATATATATATATATGTATGTATGTATGTATGTATGTATGTATGTATGCATGTATGTATATATATATATATATGTATGTATGTATGTATGTACGTATGTATGTATGAATGTATGTATGTATGTATGTATATATACAATGGCGCACCCAGGATTTTTTCTTGGGGGGGGGCGAGATGAACGGATAAAAATATTTATAATGCAAAATCAATATTCATAATGCAATTTCTATTTCTTTTGGGGGAGGGTGATAGGGCCCCTTGCCCCCCCTGGGTGCGCCACTGTATATATATATATATATATATATATATATATAATATATATATAATATATATATATACATAATATATATATATATATACATGCATACATACATATAAATGATATAAATGACTACGTGTTTCGAACTATTTAATAGTTCATGATGAAGTCGAGGAGCATTGGTGTGATAGTCGCAGCCGTAAATAGTTTATTGCGACAATAATTAGTTAGACATTGGTTGCAACATTAATTAAATAGTTCGAAACATGTAGCCACCCCTCTTTTAATTGATTGTGCATGTTTCTGTTTTAAACAGCTGAGATTCAGAAAAAACAAGGTTTAAAAAATATTCGGCAACTGGGCACCCTATGCCTCCAATAAAATACAATGAACAGTTTCATATGTACAGGTAATTGGGCACAACAAAAAATAAATTGATTTAAAAAATACTAAAATTTGAAGGTAATTGACCAGCCTTCTATCTTCATACGAATTTAAAAATATCTCCTTCAAAATATTATAGGACTCTTTCAGTAAGGCTAATGAAATGGCTGAAATGGAATTTAAAAAAAAAATGATAATAAGTAAAGAGCACTGAATTTATAATTCAGGGACGTCCAACAGTATCTGTACTTTAATGCTGTTTCTGCGATTATAACTCTGAGATAAACATGACATCTGCAGAGTATTTGATGTTCATTTGTTTCGTATTATTTATAAAGGTTTACTGGTATGTCAATATACGACTATGGAATTAAAAGTTATAGCCATTTATTTCCGTCTGGAAAGCATTCTGGAAAACATTTCAACCTCATCATATATATATGTGTGTGTGCGTGTTTGTAACATGGTAGGCCCCCAAACCCGAGAGGACCGATGAAATCAAGGACCCACCATGTCACAACGAAGAATTAGAAGAATTGTAATAGAGGCTGGAGCAAAGACAGCAATTATTACGTTGAACTAAATATTTATTAGGCAGACTGACATAACTTCTCGGGGCGGCTGAAAATGAAAAAAGCTCTCAATTCTGACCGCAGGGTCTTTTATAAACTTTTGAGGTGGGTCGCCATGTGATCATGAAAAAGGTTAATGATTGGTTATCCGTGACCCTGATGCAGAGGTCACGTGATACCATACGTAAAGATGCGCTAAAAATTGTACATTTTGAGGGGATGCTACGCAGCTGCTTTGTTCTTTATATCAGAAACGAAAATAGCTCAAACGCCCAAGGAAATTTAGAATAAGCTAGAATTTGAAAAGGATATAAGGCTTTTTTAATGTTATATATATATATATATGTGTGTGTGTATGTGTGTGTGTGTGTGTGTGTATGCATGTATGTATGTATGTATGTGTGTGTTAGTTATATGTATGTGCATTTTATTTCTCTCAGAGAGTCTTGCATTTTCGTACAGTTAATTTTTTTATACATTTTCTATCACAATTTGCAGCAATTCAAAACGAATGTTCGCAGTTGTGAGTTAAAAAAAATAAAGAGAAATAAATAAAATGATCTCTAAAAATACTATTTTTCTCACGGAACTGCTGTTCTTACGCAACTAGACCGTATGAAAACGGAACAAATTTTGTGTAAAATCCCATATAATCAAATGAACTAAAGCATAATTTGATGCAAAACGTGCTTGCAACATCTTAATTTTGTAACAAACAGCTTATTACTATGTTTTTATTAACTTGCTTTCTTGTTTGTCTGTGTGTTTGTCCCTTACAAATCTTGCAATCGATTTTTAACTAACTTCCCGACTAGCTAGACATTTGAAACTTTTAGAACAGCTCAGAACACGACGACAATGCATTTTTAATGCTTTTAACCATCTTTAAGCAGCATTGAATTCATTTTCAGTTAAGTCTGTTTTGCAGACTGGTGCAGCCATCTATCGACCGGGGCGGTAACGAAAAGTTAAACGCAATTTAACTTCCAATTAACTTTATTTTCTTTCAAGTGGATGGGATAATTCATCAAAAAAAAATTTTTTAAGTATTTATTAATACATAGAATTGTCAAGTTTATAGGATTCAACAGAAAAATTAAAAACATGGTATATAAAAGTTATTTTTATCTTGTAATTATTTTTGTTTTCAGAATAAGTGTGAGAGGTAACTATGGTATTGAAATTCGTAAATGTAATTTGAACATCAATTCGATAAACCTTTAAGAGCTGTTTACGTTACGAATGAAATTTCAACACCTGAATTACGATCCCTCTTCGAAGCATTTCTAACAGTTCGGGAAATCGTATAAGCTGAAAATAAAAACATAAAAGCAATCAAGCTGTAAATTTAGTTCTACGTGATGTCTTGTATTTTTCATCCAGAGTCACCCTCTGATAATTCGTTAAGACTCTCAAAGTCTTATTTTTTTCAAAAGAAAGTAGAGAGGATAAATTGAAACAAATCGCTCATCCTTTCAACAATGTCATATCTCAAAAATAGGTGATTTTTAGTTATGCCTGTTTCCAGAATGCCCTGAAAGAGAAGTATATCGTCCTACCTCACCGCTCAATATTTAGCCGCTAGAGAGCAGAATTAAAATTTATTTTCAATGCATTTCAATGTACTCTTAAACTTTCAAATCACTCTCCCGAAAAATCTTGTTTTTTTTTTTAGATATGACGTTGTCGAAAGGAGCGAGCGAAATGTCAAAAAGCTCAGGAAATTCTTTATTTATCGGACACTTTCGTGCAAAACACCCTTGTGTTAAACCCTTAAAATAAAACACTGTCTGACTGGTCATTGTGTCTCTGGACCGCAAGTTGTAGGAAGCTGAAATTTTGAACGGGGGTTCCCCTAAAAAACCCTAGTTGTTCACTGAGAAAATCTTTCCAAACTTAGGGGTTAAAATGGGCTTAAACGCCCTAAAATAAAACACTGACTGACTGATCACCGTATCTCTGAAACCATAAGGCCTATGAAGCTGAAATTTTGCATGGTGATCCATCTAAAGCCCTAAGTGGTCATTAAGAAAGCGTTTTTAAAAATTCAACCTTTAAAGGGGCTTATATCCCCAAAATAAAACAATGACTGACCTTTAACCGTATCTCTAGAACTTTAAGCCCTAGGAAGTTGAAATTTTGGCATGGTAGTTCTTCTAAAGCTCCGGGTACTCTCTAAGAAAGATTATATTTTAATTCAACCTTTAAGAGGGTCTAAAGGAGATTTAACCCTCTAAATAAAATCTTGTCTGGTTGATCACCGTATCTCTGGAACCATATGGCTTAGGAAGCTGAAACTTTGCATGCTGGTTACTCTTAAGCCCTAAGTGCTCATTAAGAATTTTAACGTAGGATTACGTTCCTCAATAACGGTCCTTCGGAGAGAAAAATATTGTCCGGTGTCGCGAGTTATAATTTTGGCAGCTCGCCAAACCTAGTAGCAGTTAAACAGAAAATACCAAAATGCGTCAAAAAAGCAACGATAAGGAATCCTACGTTAATAACTCGCGGTAGTTTCGTTAGAAGAGACTACCTGAAATATATTTTTTTTAAAACATCCAAACTTTAAGAGGGTTAAAAGGGACTTAACCCCCAAAAATAAAACACTAGCTAACTGATTACTATACGTCTCAGGTTTTCAATCTCGTTGTTAAGGTACGGAGAATTTTCTTTTCAGAATTTTGTTAATCTCAGATTAGGAATTGCATATCTTTCAATGCTGATTTTTTAATATAAAGGTAGACGCTTCTATAAATTAACGGAATGTTAAAATAAATTTTAATTTCTTTATAGTTAACTAGCTGAAAACCCGCGCTTCGCTACGGAGTACATTCAAATTAAATACAACGGTAAATGTATACAATTAATGCCAAAAAAAAAATAAATATATATATTTATAATAAATGAGACGATCAATATATACAATTGATGTAAAAAAATATTTATATATATATATATATATATATTTATAAAAAAATCATAAGGAATATTTATTTTTTGGATAATATCCAATCGTCTGCTGCATTAGAAAGAGTAAAAAATATTTTTTTTGTCTATTTAGTTGTTACGCACATGACGATAAATTTATTGAAAGTACCAGAAAAAGAAATCACGTGATCGGCATTTAATAAATTAAATTCTAAAAATTAATCTTTAAAAATTCACCAAAAATCAGGAAATGGAGGTAAAATATTGATATAAATATTGGTATAAATATTGATATATATATTGGTATATAAATGTCTATCACTACAAAATATTTTTTTTTAAATTACAGCGAAATGAAAGATTTTTGAGAGACACTAGCACCGACTTTCAACACGAACTTTCTGCTACAAAATACAAAATTTTTCAAAAATATTCATCTCTTTTCTTACGAAAAACCAAGCAGTATTTTATTGCAAAATACTATTAGGAAAATTCCCCATAGTTTCGCATAGTGATTAAAATTTTCCTTAAAAAACTTTTTAACAAACACACATACACACACACACAAAGGTCCTTACACAAAGTATGAAATATATAATTTTTTAGCGTAAACACTATTTTCTTACATTAGAAAGCAACAAACTGTCATTTTTATGATTCCCACAGTCACAGTGACGACAGGGGGAATGGTCAACATCTTCTCTCAGCGGAAAGCCCATTCGCGCTTCTGTGACGTCACTGATGGAGGCTGAGAAAGTTTCGTATGGCAAGCGCTATTTTAGATGTTCATACAGAGCGCTAGAAATTCATTTTTGCTTACTTAATCGAACATTTTCTAAGCATTAAAATAGTTAAAAGGTAGATATAAAACTCATAAACGGTTTTCATTTTGTCGTAATTACTTTTGCATAGATAGATTGAATGAGGATTTATCAGTTTGCAGCTTCTTAGAAATTCCTTACAAGCTAAATTACGAATCGAAAGCTTGAAGTCATTATATTAATTAAAGACTACATTAAAAGTTACGCATAAAATTTCCAACTATTTTAATATGCATTTTAAATATTTTTCTTTAAAAAGTTGTAATATGTATGTCTTATAAAAATATATGTTTAGAATAAATAACACATAATCATCATGCATAAAATTTTATTGAAAACACATTTTTATATATCATTTATTTACAAAGTTTTTATATATCATTTATTATTTTTATATATCATTTTTATATCATTTATTATTTTTATATATCATTTTTATATATCATTTATTTACAATGTCCGCTGAGAGAAGGTGTTGGAAGGGTGGGGATCACGAGAGCAGGAAATGCCTTCCGTGAGTAATATCCCGAAGCATTAATAAAAGAGCTGCAAAGTTTACTCATGAAAATGATAGAGGAGCAATTTTGAGATTTCCCCACATTACAGGCTGTTTATGCAACCTTTGTTTCTGCGCGAGTAAACTATAGCTACTGTCAAATATCCTCAACAGGTGGGCCAAAGGTAGCCTAATGGTAGCGCGTTGCGCTTCGGGCGTGGAGTGCCTATTTCGAATCCCGACGAACGCCATTAAATCAGGCCCTGATTTTCCATTAGGTCCGGGCCTAGGGGCTCCTGATTGTTGCCCCCCCCCCCCCAAAAAAAAAAAAATTATTTTAAAAGAAAAGAAAAAAAATTCCCAATTCAAATTTTTTTTACCTTTTCTAATAGCAATTTTTTTTAATTTCCTTTCAAATTTGATTGATTGGTTCATCATATGTATAGTTATATGTATAGTTCATCATGTTATAGTGTATATAAGGGATTAATAAGTTTTTCTGGTTGCATTGTATTGGTGTTTTAATGATGAAGTTTATATGTTGTATCGCTTTTTGTTATTTAATAATATTCTAGGCTTCTAAGCTTCAAATAGACAATTCTTGGTAAAATGGTACTTCACAATGATTCATGATTATTTTTTTGTGTGTCAATTTTGGAAATTTTACGCCCGCATCAGTGTTAGGGGGCCCCCATCCATTTTTTCACATTTTTGGTATATTTCAGCGATTTTTTGGAAATATTGTATAGGAGGGTCACCTGTACTGTATATTTTTGAAAAAAAATGGTCCAAATCAGTGTTTTTCAACTTTCTTTTATCTCGCTGTACACTTGAACTTATAATTACATTTCCCCGGCACACTTATGTCAATATATTTTTGCTTATGTGTATATGTATTTACTAGCTGAAAACCCTTACTTCGCTACGGAGTACATTCAAATTAAATACAACGGTCAATGCATGTAATTGATGCCAAAAATATGCATATATATATTTATAATAAATACAATGATCAATGTATGCAATTGATGTAAAAAAACAAACAAAAAAAACATATTTATAAAAAAATCGTAACGGATATTTTTATAGACAAAATAACGTAGAAGAAAATATTCAAATGAAATCTAATAGAACGTACTAAAGAATATAGTACAGTTTGAGGAACATTTCTTTTACTGTATGTTAGTATTTTTTGGATAATGTCCAATCGTCTGCCGCATTAGCAAGAAAAAAAATTTTTTTTTGTCTATTTCGTTGTTATGCACGTGACGCAAAATTAAAAGAAAAGAAACCACGTGATCAGCATTTAATAAATTAAATTCTAAAAATTAATATTTAAAAATTCACCAAAAATCAGAAAATGGAGGTAAAGATTCGAAAAAGATTTCATTTTAAAGGAATTTTTAGGATCTTTCCCGTAATATAAATTTTATACCCATCGGATTATTATTTTAAATGCAAACTTTAAAGAATATTATAAAAACAGCTTAAAATTTTAACTTTTAAAAATCTAAGAAGAATTTTTCAAAAATCTCTCTTAGTGCACCCCTACACTATAAGAAGAATCGCCATGCAAAATTTCAGCCCTTTAGGTCCAGCGGTTTGGTCTGTGCGTTGTCTGTCAGTCAGTCAGTCAGAGAGTTACGGAACTGTTTTATATATATATAGACTATATTATGTATACATTTATTCTAACTATGACATATTCGTATAATCAAGTAAAGATGTTCTAATTTTGTTATGTACGCTTATCGGGCTTCGGACTCGATGATCTTTAAAATACCTAAGATTCTGTCACGGGACACCGGTTGAAAATCATGGCTGCAGAGTAGGGATTCCCAACCTTTTTACCATGTTTTTATTAACTCGCTTTCTTGTTTGTTTGTGTGTGTGTTTGTCCGGTACAAATCTTGCGATCGATTTTTAACTAACTTCCCGACTAGCTAGACATCTGAAACTTTTAGAATTGCTCAGAACACGATGACAATGCATTATTTTAATACTTTTAGCCATCTTTAAGCAGGTTTGAATTCGTTTTCAGTTATTTTGTTTTGGGAACTGGTGCAGCCATCTATCGACCGGGACGGTAATTAAAAGTTAAACGGAAGTTAACTTCCAATTAACTTCATTTTCTTTCAAGTTGATGGGATAATTCATTAAAAAAAAATTTTTTAACTATTTATTAATACATAGAATTGTTAAGTTTATATGAATAATATAAATATGAATAATATTTATATTGTATTATTTCTATGAATAATATTTATATCCGCAATTGGGCTGAAAGGAGCGGCTCCTGTTTTGAACTAGCACCACAAGGGTCGGAATCCGACTTGGCAAAATGTCCGGTCCCGTAATTTTGAACCGAATCAAGTGACGAGACAGGAGCGCTTTACCCCGCACCTCCAGAGATAAATTTGAGAGCTTGGAGGACATTGCAGACATGACCTATTTTGCGTGCCCCGGCCACCATTAGTGAAAATGGCGGTGGATTTGCAGCGACGAGTATCGAACCAGGGACGTTCAGATCACTGGCCCGGTGTTCTTGCCAACTCGCCCTTAGGTTGTTGTGTACTAACCCTATAGGATTCCCTCACCTCCAAGTTAACCCATGAAGAAAATGTGTCCAAGGATTGCCAACTCGGATTGAAAGACTTCTTTAAAAAAAATTGTACTCCGTAATAGACAGAGAAATTTTACACCTTGGAGCATTTTTCGCTTTAAAAAAAAAATGCAAATAATATGTTAAAATTTAAATTATTCGGGGAAACATGATATAGTGTATTTTAAACGCTCATAAATTCCTTTGGTGGACGCGATTTCTAAAACGAATCCCGTTTCAAGGTTCAGAAAAGTTCATGCTATCTGAAAATACCATTTTTATTGGATTATTAACATCTATGTAGCTGTCGATAGTAGACGCATTTTCTCCATAGGTTAACATGGAGATGAGCGAATCCAATAGGGGTAGTACACAGCAGTCTTAACCAGGGAGAACTCAAGATGGGGTGGTCAGCAGTGATTAAAAGAAAACCCATTGGTTTCGTCGTTTCGAAACGACCGGGAATTTGACAAATTTATGAAATAGGGAACAAAAAATTTTTTTTGTTCAAATTCAAAAATTCCTATATCTCTACCATTTTTTGACGTTACGAGTACGAAAAAAAAATCCCTGTTCTTTCAAAAAAAAAAACCCTAAAATTATTTCTGTAACTTGAAGTCACAGCCATTTTGCATCTCGTAACGCAAATGCAGGCTTAAAAATCTCATTCATTTTTAAATTTTCGTAGGCTTTTAAGTTTGATACTAAGTTTACTTTTACCTCCAATGTGTTACTGCTATTTGTAACTTTTTATTAAAGATGTTTATCACAAATTATTTGTCTATTTGTCGGTTCAACCGTACATTAATGAGCACAGATAATCGTCAATACGGTGTTTTCAGCTTGAAAATATACGAGAAGCCAAAATGTGCAACAGCAATGCGGGAGCCCAAATCCTATGCGCCTTACCTTATTAATCAAACGCAGACAAAAGAGGTGAAATGTTACAGATAAATCTTCCACAAGTCAGCCCATACGGCATCGCGTCATGATGATAACACCACTCATTTGCCAAATCGATTGACTCCATAAAACAAAAAGTGGAGAAAAGTGACCAAAATAATAGACATTGTTATTTAAAATTCCTTTTAAAATATAAGTTCAAATACACATTGTAGAATGTATTATTGCAGATGTCGCATTTATCTAATCTATATAAATAAAACAGTTCCGTAACTGACTCACTGACTCACTGACATACAACGCACAGACCAAACCGTTGGACCTACAGGGCTGACATTTTGCATGGCGATTCTTCTTATGGTGTAGGGGTGCACCAAGAAAGATTTTTGGAAAATTCTTCTTAGATTTTTAAATTAAATTTTTAAGCTATTTTTGCAACTTTTTTTAAGTTTGCATTTGAGGGTTTGCATAATTTGAGGGTTATAAAATTTATATCACGAGAAAGATCCTAAAAATTCCTTTAAAATGAAATCTTTTTCGAATCTTTACCTCGATTTTCTGATTTTTGGTGAATTTTTAAAGATTAATTTTTAGAATTCAATTTTTTAAATACCGATTACGTGATTTCTCTTTCTGGTACTTTAAATAAATTTATCGTCACGTGCATAACAACTAAATAGACAAAAAAAATTTTTTTCTTTCTAATGCAGCAGACGATTGGATATTATCCAAAAAAAATAAATATCCCTTACGATTTTTTTATAAATAAATATATATATATATATATATATATATATATATATATTACATCAACTGTATACATTGATCGTCGTATTTATTATAAATATATATATTTATTTTTTTGGCATTAATTGCATACATTGACCGTTGTATTTAATTTGAAAGTACTTCGTAGCGAAGTTCGGGTTTTTAGCTAGTGGCATATAATATGTATAAGACAGAATATCCTCGGAGTCATCGTTATTATTACAATTTTTGCAAGAATAAGGAAGTGAATCGATTCTGCAAGGGAAAAAAGTAGTAACATCAAACTCAGTCTTCAAATTATTTTTCATTACAGAAAAAAATATTGAAATAGTTGTTCAATAATTCACAAGCACTTACTTATGTGGCAGTTAGACTGCCACTGACTCATTTATTTTACTTTTTTTTTAATGAAACAGTACTAAACGATTGACCGTCATCATCAAGTATTTGCTTCTGAGTTTCAATGGCAATATTGCAACGATTTAAGTTAGAATATGGAGTTAATTCGATTGGCTTCTGAAATAAACTATTTATTATTCGGTGGCCAAAAATACACTCATGTCCATAAATTAAGGATAATTCAGAATCACACGGAAATTGAACTCTAAAGTAAAAATTTCACCTGTAGAATTATCACAGATATGTTCAAGAATAATATGCAAATTACGGGAAGGCACCAGATGACGCCGGTAGTACGTCACAATGATGATAGGGGGTATATAAAGAATGGCGGCAAAGAATTAAAATTGTTCACAAGCGTTCTGTAAGCCGCTCAGTGCCATAACCGAATAGTTATGACACAGAGGACGCATGTGGATGATTTTTTACGTGGTAGATTTATCGGCTGCCTGGAATGTGGGCGTACTCAGATGGAAGTATCCGAGGAACTTGGAATTGCCCAAAGTGTCATCTCTAGGCTTTGGCAACAATTCCAAGATGATGGAAATGTCAGCAGACGTTACAGTACAGGTCGCCCCCGAGTTACAATGCCGAATGAAGACCGGTATTTGGCAGTAACTGCCAAAAGAAACAGACGGAGCTCAGCATGCGACCTGTCTCGTCAGTTATCTACAGCCACGGGTACAACAGTTTCAAGGCAAACTGTGTACAGACATTTGGGAAATATTGGTCTATATGCTCGCAGGCCAGTCAGATGTGTTCCGCTCACGGTAACTCACTGTCGGCAGCGATTAGCCTGGAGTAGAGAACATGCAATGTGGACATCGTCACAGTGGGCTCGTGTGATGTTTTCCGACGAGTCCAGGTTTAGCTTGCAGTCTGGTTCACGTCGGACTTTCCTATGGAGAACGCCAGGTACCCGTTACCACCAAGAACACCATTGAACGACACCGTTACGGTGGTGCAGGATTGCTCGTTTGGGGTGGAAATATACTGGACTGCAGAACAGATCTGCATGTTCAAATCGGAACCATGAACGGCCACATTTATCGGGACATCATTCTGGAACAACATGTACGTTTGTTTAGGGGTGCCATGGGCTCAGAATTTGTGTTTATGGATGACAACGCCCGTCCTCACCGAGCAAACATCATAAACGAATGCCTTCAATCTGAGGATATTACCCGTATGGAATGGCCAGCATTCTCACCTGACTTGAATCCGATAGAGCATGTGTGTGGCATGCTTGGCCGACGAGTTGCAGCCCGTCAACCACCTCCTACATGTGTACCGGAACTTGGGAGAGCATTGCTTGCTGAGTGGAGTAATCTTCCCCAAGATCAGCTCGACAATTTGATACTCAGCATGCCTAGGCGTTGTACAAACTGTATTGGATCGCATGGGAGACATACAATGTATTAACCATCATACCAACCATGTAATTTTAAGTTTTTGTAAAGGAGATATTTTTGACAATTGCTCCAGGGAGCAAAAATCGTAGTTTTTATGAATGGTATCATACATACACCATCTTTTTCGTTCTTTATCTTTTGTTTAATAAATGGGATTTATGAATAAGTCACGTTTGTTTTGTCTCTGAACCTTTATTTGCCGGAGCTGGCATTATCCTTAATTTGTGGACATGAGTGTACTTACAGTAGCTACAGTAAATAGAAAATATCGTCGAACGAGAATCCAGAATGTGAAAAACTCAATATTTTTAAGAAAAGTTCTTATAGCATTTTGCCATCTGAGCACAGATTTGTTCTTGTTAATAAGTTATGTTTTCAGTTAATATTTTGCAACTATGGTGTGGGGTACTGGTTCCACGTTTCCCGATTGCCTGACTCATTTTGATTATTTTTTTGAAAATTCCAAAAGTGGAGTATATCGATTTAGCTTGTTAATGACTTAGCTACCCTTTCGATAGCGGTTGTCATTTAAGTCACATGATATCGTCATGCCTATAATTTATAGAAATGCTTACATCTATAAACTAAAAAATGAAACTTAACTAACAGACAAAAACCCAATGATGAATTTATAGAAAGTAATCACATCCTGCCCATCCTCCTTCTAACACTGACCCCATTTTTTTACATGTTTTTCTAAACTCGCTTTCTTGTTTGTGTGTGTGTTTGTCCAGTTCAAATCTTGCGATCGATTTTTAACTAACTTCCCGACTAGCTAGGCCTTTGAAACTTTTATAATAGCTCAGAACACGATGACAATGCATTCTTTCGATACTTTTAGCCATCTTTAAGCAGTATTGAATTTATTATCAGTTAATTTTGTTTTGTAGAATGGTTCAGCCATCTATCGGCCGGGACGGGAACGAAAAGTTAAACGCTAGTTAACTTCCAATTAACTTCATTTTCTTTCAAGTGGATGGGATAATTCATCAAAATAAATTTTTAAAAAATATTTAATAATACATAGAATTGTCAAGTTTATATGATTCAACAGAAAATTTAAAAACATGGTATATAAAAAGTTATTTTTTTAACCATGTTTTTATTAACTTGCTTTCTTGTTTGTGGGTGTGTTTGTCTGGTACAAATCTTGCAGTCGATTTTTAACTAACTTCCCGACTAGCTAGGCATTTGAAACTTTTAGAATAGCTCAGAACACGATGGCAATGCATTATTTTAATACTTTTAACCATCTTTATTCCATATTTAAAAATCCATAACGTAAAAATACGAGTAGCGTCTGGAGCCAAAAGTAACTGCGCTACAGGCGCCATCTATTAACGTAGTAGTGAACCAAGCATATTACATTTTCATTACAATGGGATAATTTTTATTTATGCCCACATGCTAGATTCAACAGAAAATTTAAAAACATGGTGTATAAAAAGTCTTTTTATCTTGTAATTATACCTTGTCATTATTTCCTCTTTATGTCTGTGTGATATTAAACACGTTTTCTCTCTTTCTTAGGCAAACATTCATCGGAATAAATGTGCACCTGAAGAATCCGAACCAGAGGAAACATTGGGATAGCTGCTCGTGATCAATCTACAACGTCATAAGTAAAATTATTCAATTCAGTCTGAATTGTGTGCTAAGTTTAAGGAAAGAAAAGAATGGTATGATTCATTGACGGAATACAATCAGAAAGTTCCTGTGAATCCCGAAGAAAAAAATGTCCAAACACATTCGCTGGTGCGCAGCTCTCTTCCTCCTTCAATTGATCCCGTCCGGCAGTCCGATGGGACAAGACTTCCACGAACTCAAGAGGCCCTATTTCTGCTCGACGTGTTTCACGACCACCCAAGACCAGAACTACCACTGCTGCTTCCACTTCTTCAAGTGCTGTGCGGAGGCAAGGTTCGGATCCAGGTCCACCACCCCGAACCCGCGGTACCCGGGACTTCCTTCGGGGGTGACGTTCTTCGTCCGGAACAGGAGCGCCCAGCCTTGCCCCGTGGACTGCAGGGACAACACCAGAGTGACGCCGAACTTGTGCTGTCGCGCGCGCGGCCCTTCCAATCCGGAGAGCGGCAAGCACCCTTCCGAGGCTGGGGGAGGGGTGTTCGTGCCCGCGTTCAACATCCAGGTCATGGAGCTGGAACCCACTCGGCAGAGTTCTCCCGAACAGGACAAGGCGCCGGAAGTGACTGAAGACCAGAGATCGGTCCCTGAGGAAAACACGAGTAAGAGTAAATTCCAAAACTTGGGTCTGGACATAACTGGCAGTCCCTACAGACTGAACCTGAAGGACATAAACTCGGAGAGGAGGCTGTTTCACGCGCCCTCGCTAATTTTTGACCATGAGACGGAGAGCGATTCGGTCCGAGGCGAAGACAACTGGAGGAAGCGAGGCTGGTATACCAAAGATATTCTTAACCAAGAAATCAAGCAGCAAGAATAGCGGCAAACTTTCGAAATGGAATGCCCTCGAGTAAATTTATTCTGACCGTGTATCGCGGTGGAAGGAACGTACGAAAACATTTCGAGTGTCTGCGGTTTCGCCACACTTATTTCGAAATATGAATTCGAACTAAACTGCATCCTTGCTTTTGGAACTCTTTTATATTTTCAATTAAATGCAGAAATTTCGGTTTTTTTTCAGCATGTTTTTATTAACTCGCTTTCTTGTTTGTTTGTTTGTTTGTGTGTGTGTGTGTGTGTTTGTCCCTTACAAATCTTACAACACCGGGAATTTAACAATTTCATGAAATTGGGAACAAAACATTTTTTGGGGCTCAGATTCTACAAAATTCCTGTATTTTTACCATTTCTTAAAGCTCAGAGTACGAAAAAAATCCCCGTCCTGCCTAAAAATCCCTAATGTCTTTTCTGTGGCTTGGGGTCAGCCATTTTAAAGCCAGCCCAGACATTTCATTCATTAACTTGCTTTCTTGTTTGTTTGTGTGTGTGTTTGTCCAGTCCAAATCTTGCAATCGATTTTTAACTAATTTCCCGACTAGCTAGACATTGGAAACTTTTAGAATAGCTCAGAACATGATGACAATGCATTATTTTCATACTTTTAGCCATCATTAAGCAGATTTGAATTCATTTTCAGTTAATTTTGTTTTGTAGACTGGTGCAGCCCTCTATCGGCAAGGGACCGGAACGAAAAGTTAAACGCGAGAACTTCCAATTAGCTTCATTTTCTTTCAAGTTGATGGGATAATTCATCAAAAAAAAATTTTTTTTTTAATTTATTAATACATAGAATTGTCAAGTTTATATGATTCAACAGAAAATTTAAAAACATGGTATATAAAAAGTTCTTTTTATCTTGTAATTATTTAGGAGTTGCATTTGTTTATTAGATATATTCAAACTTTTACTACTAACATTGAAATTATTTTACTTTATATTAGATCCCTATTATGATAACACTGCATACATTAAGAGATGTATGCGGCTTGTCTAACTTCAAAGAAACAAAAATTGGAGAAAAATTTTATGTTACCAAAGTTGAACGTTCTATCATTTCTTTCACTCATTTTATTTTGGGTCTATCGTAAATTTAATTCAGACTTTGTTTTTTTTCATGGTGGATGATATAATATTTAACAAGCGCAAATAAATTTGAACTAACTGAATATACGTTGCCTATTTTCTGATAGAACTTTGCTTTTCCGGGACTCCCACATTCAGTCACACATCGTTCAGCATTGGATGCCTCTAAATGTCAATAGGCATCTTCCTAAATAACAAATGATAAGGTGAAAGCACTATGGAAAAGACGTATTTCACTACTTCAGTCGTTAAAGTAGCTTTCCTAATAAGATAAATCCTGTCGAGGGGTGCTTAATTGCAGTATGAAATGAACACATAGGTGGATAGACAAGTACAAATAAGCATCTGGTTAACGTCCCAGAATAGGAGGAGAAAGCAAGACTAAAATCATGTATCATATAAAAATAGTTTACTATAATTTTGACATTATTTATACACAGCAAAACATCATATATATATTTATATACACTCATGGACAAAAAAATTAACGCACCAAGAAGGAGTCGTCAAAATGAAACGAAATTTTACATACGTAATGACTACTTTGATATAAGTAAATGATAAGAAAATCAATGAAAAAGGATAATTTATTTCAGAGAAAAAGGCAAAAGAACGGAGGAGTTAATACTCCGTAGGACCCCCTCTAGCGCGAATTCACGATGCGATACGATCGGGCATTGAGTCATACAAGTTCTGTATGATGTATTGAGACATTTCGTTCCATATTTGCTGTAACCTTACCTCTAGTTCGTTCAAACTCGTGGGATGCCCAACTCGTCGTCCCAAATAATCCCAGATATGCTCGATTGGAGACAAATCTGGGGATCGGGCAGGCCAAGGAAGGGTAGTAACAGTGCGGAGACAGACTTGTGACACCCTTGCCGTATGAGGCCGAGCATTTTCTTGTTGAAAAATGGCTCCTGGGAGCCGTTGCATGAGTGGCAACACATGTGGTTGCAGGATTTCATGAACATACCGCTGGGCTGTCATGGTGCCGCGGAACAATACTAGGGGTGACCGTGTATTGTAGGCAATGGCACCCCATACCATCACACCAGCTGTGGGAGCGATGTGTCGCTGTACAGCAAAGGCAGGATTGAAGCGTTCACCACGGGCTCTCCACACACGAACACGATTGTCATCACTGCCGAGATTGAATCTGGATTCGTCACTAAAGACGACCTGGTTCCATTCCGCTGCAGTCCAGTTTCCTCGTGCGCGGCAAAACTCCAAACGGAGGCGTCGATGGGTGGGCGTCAAGGGCAGCACACGTAATGGGCGCCACGATACCAACTGTCCTTTAGCCGGGCGCCTTCGTATGGTTCGAGAAGACACAGAGGCCCCTAGTAAAGGTGCTCCCTGTGCCTGGATGGCGGCCGATGAATCAGTTGGCTGTACGCGTGCATTTCTTACGATGTGGCGGTCTTCTCGACGACTGGTCTGTCGAGGGCGTCCTGAGCCTGGTCTTCGTGTACATGACATCTCTCGGGTCCACTGGTCCCAACACCTCCTCACAACACAATCAGAGTGGCCTAATTGACGAGCTACTCGCCTAGCTCACCATCCAGCTTCCATCATCCCGACGATTCTCCCCGTCTCAAACTGCGACAACTGCTTATATAGTCTTCGAACACGGTGTAATGGCATGTCTATCTCAGCTCTTCCTTTGTAAATGATTCAGCACACTCAAACAAGCTTTGGTTACCTGTTTTATACTCCACAGAGTACGATGTTCAACGCCCTCTACCGGCTATACGTAATGCGCAATCACGCTGCATTTCTAATCATTTGCATATCTCCCCGACATGTACCTTCATTGCAAGTTTCGTTACGATCCCGCAATTATTTCTTGGTGCGCTAATTTTTTTGTCCATGAGTGAATATATATATATATATATATATATATATATAGGGCTTCAAGTCGATCCCGCTTCTGATATAATTGTAGGGCTTCAAGTCGATCCCACTTCTGATATAATTGTAGGTCAGGAATCAGCTGGCTGAACAGGATAATATAAAACCACAACATTTATTTAAAATACTTGGACGACACATGTACACATTTAAAAATAGATCAATACAGAATTACGTATGGAAGCGTGTTCTCTTTAAAACAGTAAAACCCGTCGTTTAAACCTGCACCTGACATTACACTTAAGTCTGTCCTAGCAGCACTCGTTCTGCACTGTCTGCTGGCTCTGGCCGTTCGGCTCGCTCTGTTCACGATCTACCTTCGTTCCGCCGCCCCTGCTTGCCACTACTTCTTCTTCTCGCTGCCGCTTCTTCTTCTGTCTTGTCACGAATAAAGCTCAGTCTTAAATGGAGCGAAAGCTTTCCATCAGCATGACGTCACGGGCGAAAAGATTATGCATAATGAGGAGGGGAAAATGTAGCTCACTCTACACATACACACACACACACACACACACACACACACACACATATATATATATATATATATATATATATATATATATATATATATATATATATATATATATATATATATAAACGCGAGAGGGCGAAAAAAACATGGGTCTATTATTTGTAGGGTCAGCAGATTTAGAGGCACGCGATGCTAACCCACTCCTGAATTGGGATATTTACACGTGTAGAGATGCAAAGACAAGCGATTCATGGGATGCACGGGTTTTAAAGCGATAAATTAATATTACAGGGGTTTAGACTTAGGAAAGGGAGTTTAAATGCTAGCAGAGAGGGCATAATATTTACTATATTATACACACAGACACACACACATATATATATATATATGTGTGTGTGTGTGTGTGTGTGTAAGTAACAAGAAAACGCGTCTTCCTAAATTACTTTACTTTAAAGCATATTCTCTTGTTAATAAAGCACGACCCCCGTTTCCAAAACTGCAACCTAAAAGTAAAATAAGATAATATATTAGCCCTACAGATCATTAAGCAGGCATGTGAAGTATCTGAACTCAATAACATCCCCAGATATGAGTGTTAGAAGTTTATGAGATTCCGAATGTCAGTATAGTGTCAAAATTCTTGAAGGGCCCTCGAACCACTCTGGATTTATGCCTTTTATAATGTCGAAACCACACTTTACAAGAACTTTATGGCCACTTATCCTGCACCCAGGTCAATAGGTCGCAGCTCTAACAAGCGCGGGATCTATCAATGCCCGGGAAACTGAAGTGGACACGTGAACTCCACGAACCTAAAGACGCCCAATTAAAATATTAAGTAGTTTAGGCCCTCTGGCGTAAATATCGTAAAACACCCATTTAATATTGCATGAACAGAAGACTTTTCTCTCTGTTCGTTTCTAACTCTCGCTGCTGTCGGACCTCCTGTCCACAGTCCGGTGGCGGCAACGCTCTTCTCTTAACTCTGGCATGTAAACACTGCTGTTAACACGTCCCGTCCTGGCATGGACGCCGGACAATTCATGTGGCCACTGCAGCTAATACCTTCGTAATGCCTACTGATTGAATAAAGGTGATTTCCTGGATATCGACTGAAATCTGTGTTCCTCTTCTCTGGCTCCATGTTTGCATCTCTCCAAGTTGTGCGCAGCGATTTACCGTATGATCAACACCCTCGTGCCGACTGCATCTCCGATAAGTTCTACGCGTTCCAAATGTGATTATTATCACATTTATAAAGCCGACAGGATTATATTCCTGTCCGGAGTGCCCTACGATTTTCGCGTGATTAATTATAATTGTGATTTACGATGAAAATTTTACTTATGCAACGCATTCACTTCAGCGGATATCTTTCATAAAATGAAAATTCTGCTACTAAATTATGTTGTGCAATTTTGGAAAAGGGGGTCATGCTTTATTAACAAGAGAATATGCTTTAAAGTAAAGTAATTTAGGAACACGCGTTTTCTTGTTACATATATATATATATATATATATATATATATATATATATATATATATATATATATATATATATATACATATACATATACATATATATATATATATATATATATACATATACATATACATATATATATATATATATATATACATATACATATACATATATATATATATACATATACATATACATATATATATATATATATATATATATACATATACATATACATATATATATATATATATATATATATATATATATATATGTATATATATATATATATATATATATATATATATATGTATATATATATATATATGTATATATATATATATATATATGTATATATATATATATATATATATATGTATATATATATATATATATATATATATATATATATATATATATATATATATATATATATATATATATATATATATATACATATACATATACATATACATATATATATATATATATATATATATACATATACATATACATATATATATATATATATATATATATATACATATACATATATATATATATATATATATATATATATACATATACATATACATATATATATATATATATATATATATATACATATATATATATATATATATATATATATATATATATACATATATATATATATATGTATATATATATATATATATATATATATATATATATACATATATATACATATATATATATATATATATATATATATATATATATATATATATATATATATATATATATATATATATATATATATATAATAACACGGTGGGAATAGCCACTTCAATCATGATGGCTCACATCATACGGTGGTTTGCCGCTAATACATACTAAATTAGCATATGATTTACTTCTGAATGAATCAGGAGTAGATAATACACAATGGAAAACAATTTCAGATTTGCAGGAAAATTGGGGAAACACAAACGGGAACATTTTTTTAATAACCACAATATAATAAAAAGGAAAGGATTATATTATACTTATTAGGAAATCATTTATTCCTGCCCATGAAATAAATTTCTTAAAAGTTAAAAAAAAAAAAGTTAAAAGATTTTTTTTTAATACTTTAATAAGAGAGGAAACACATTAGCAATCAACAAAGTGGTTTCCGAAATTTCAGACATGACAAATGGTTATTATACACAAGTTTTGCATTTCATATATACAACTAAACTGTAAAAAAAAAAAAAAAAAGATCTGTAATTGAGTTCTACGCAGGTGTTTATAACAGGCGTTTTATTAAGTCAATTTTCACAGATTTATCTGGATAGTTTCCTCAGACTCTAATTCTAATGAATGTCGCGTCGGAATTGATAAAAACTAACCATGGAATACACTTTTTTGCAACTGCATTTTAGTCTTCTTGCGGAGGTTACGCCACTAGTCTCTAGTTGGAGTGACGCACATATCTTTACATTCTCTTTTACGATAGTTATAGCCTATTTAGGCATGCAGCTGAATACCTAAAATCCTATTTATTCTATTTTTCAAATCACCCCACACACGCACAGTAGCGGATTTATTTAGAAGTTTTGCAGCCCTATAGACGCAATTTCTTCTGAGGATCCCCTCCATTTGATTCATTTCAATAAGAAGAGTATAAATTTTTACCATCTATTTGATAACCATTAATCATGTACGCTTACCGTTTACCTGAAAACCTTACTAGTTGAAGTGTTATCCTACTATAATGATGCTGTTAACAACTATCTTTATATATAAAACAGTTCCGCAACTGATTGACTGACTGACTGACTCACTGACATACAACGCACAGACCAAACCGCTGGACCTAGAGGGTTGAAATTTTGCATGGCGATTCTTCTTATGGTGTAGATGTGCACTAAGAAAGATTTTTGAAAAAAATTTCTTAGATTTTTTTAAATTAAATTTTTAAGCTATTTTTGCAACATTCTTTAAAGTTTGTATTTAAAACAATAATTTGAGGTTAATAAAATTTATATCACGAGAAAGATCGTAAAAATTCCTGTAAAATGAAATCTTTTTCGAGTCTTTACCTCCATTTTCTGATTTTTGGTGAATTTTTAAAGATTCATTTTTAGAATTTAATGTATTAAATGCCGATCACGTGATTTCTTTTTCTGGTACTTTAAATAAATTTATCGTCAACGAAATATATAAAAAAAAAATTTTTTTTTCTTGCTAATGCGGCAGACGATTGGACATTATCCAAAAAAATACTAAAATACAGTAAAAGAAACGTTCTACAAACTGTACTATATTAACTGTACTATATTCTTTAGTATTCTTTATATTAGATTTAATTTGAATATTTTCTTCTACATTATTTTGTCTATAAAAATATCCCTTACGATTTTTTTATAAATATTTTTTATTTACATCAACTGTATACATTAATCATCGTATTTATTATAAATATATATATATATATATTTATTTATTTATTTATGTATTTGGCATTAATTGCATACATTGACCTTTGTATTTAATTTGAATGCACTCCGTAGCGAAGTGCGGGTTTTCAGCTAGTACTCTATAAGGCGCAATAGAGCTACTGCCTACTCTGCTATCACTGACTTTCTTTGTTAAGTTTCACTTACAAACTAATGAGATTATACGTTGGTCCAAGCGTCGCCTTATTATGTCGTAAATAAAGTTCATTATAAATATTACTATTATCATTTATTAAAACAACTTTCACTAATTCTATTTCAATAATTTTACTAATTTTACCAATTTTAAAACACTAATTTTTAAACTTTCACTAATTTTAAAACAAAGCCGAACTTTCTTTTGCTTATAAATATTTTATGCTAGTTATGACATTGACGAGGTAAAATATTTTTTTTTATTCACTTGTCTGCAGCCCAGTTAGATGAGTCCTAAACCAATCGCTGTTTGTTTCTGCCAGACGTTTTCATTAAAAGGATTTACGCATACAAACGTGACACGAACAGGCAGGAAATTTGTCTTACGTGCCACACTGTAAAAGCATTTCTTCCTTCATTTATAGCCTTATGCTGAGAAACAAACATTCTCTTTCCCGGACATTCCCGTTTTGCAGCGCCCAAAATTCAAAACAAATAAATATATAAATAATGAATGATGTAAAATAAAAGCCTCTGAGCGTAAACTGATTGATAAATATCTTGATAATATTCTGGAGAATGTTACGCATTTTAGCGATATCTCTCAAAGTCAATGTTTCGTCAACTTCCTAGAAAAGCTTGTGAAATTCTTTGAGATCAATCTACTATTTATTTTAGGAAATATAAGCTGAATTTTGTGTGTGTGTGTGTGTGTAGGTTGAAAACATCATTTTTATGTTTAAAAAATGAATTTCATTTTCTCCTCATACTCTTAACTCAGAAAACTTGGCATGAATGTTTGTAGCTACTTTAAACAGTAAATAGGTCCCGGTCTGATTAGACGTAGTGTAACAAAAGTTGACCGTAGCGTTCCAAACCAAACCAAATCAAACTTAACTGAGAAAAAAAAATATAGATTTTAAAGTCAAGATTTTTCAAAAAAATGTCGTTAGGTGGAAATTCATATAGTGGAGATTTCGGTTTAGGTACTTCTGAATTTCAACTGTCCCTTATCAATAATATCTAAACAAAAACTACCTCAGAATAGATGAGTTATTAGTTTATCACTGAGATTTCATCTTCTAACATCTGAAAAATGTCTTATCAGGATACACTCGGCTTATATATATATATATATATATATATATATATATATATATATATATATATACAGTCGAACTTCCCCATATCGAAATTTTCTATATATCGAACTCTTAGCAAATCTCCATGTTCATTACAAAGAAAAACTGTTTCTATATATCGAAAGAATCTCTATATATCGAAATTTTTTTTCACGACATATTGCGAGATTTTATTCCACTTTAGAACAAAATCTCCCAATTTTTGGCGTTTGAAACAACACTTCGTGGACTTCAATTCGCGGAAAATGTCCCTGATGAAGTTTTAGTGGACTGAATAAATGCGAGCATTTCTTTGATGAACTTTCCGCAAAACTGGCTGTTCAGCAAGATATTCGTAGGTTTTTTTTAAAGAATATAACTGTGATCACTGTAACCATTGTCTGGATTATTGTTGTTTTAAAAGGTATATAGTACTCATTAAATCTTTCATATTAATTTATTTTTTAGTTATTAACTTTCCTTTAATGTGATTCGCATATAAATTAGAAATGGAGTTTCGTATACGAAAATTAGCTTTAATTTTAATGTTTTAGGTGATAAAACTAAGATAAATTCTATATATCGAAATTTCTATAAATCGAATTTTTTTCCGGCATTTTGCTACTTTGATATATGGAGGTTCGACTGTATATATATATATATATATAATATATACACACACATCAGGCAGATCATAACTCTGCCACACATAATCATGACTAATTAAAATAACTATATCCATGAATAATTACATTTTTAGACTTTCAGAGCATTAATCCTTCAAACATGTTTGAATTTCTGGTAGCCGTTGCATGATATAAAACAATTCCAGGATTTCGTTGGAACACCAGTGTTTCGGGGAAACCCTGCTGTAGATTATATACAATCTGTAAAATTGTACTTTTTTTCCCATTGAATCTGCGACATTCAATAATTATTGAATGTTACAGATTAAAATCAGTTCTTGAATCTGCAGCAGTGTTTTCAGTTTGTTAACATCATTTTTAGTCTGTTGTCATACACTTAAGTCTGTTAAGTAATGAGATCTGAATAAAAAATAAGCAATTTTATTCGAGTATTGAAAACTATCAACAACCTTTTTATTGCTATTAAATTCGTAAAATTCTCCCGTAAAAACAATCCAAATAAATGTATATATACTAATACAGGGACGCGGTGGTCCAGTTGGCAATAGAAGCGGGATAGTGATCTGAACGTCCCTGGTTCGATGCTCGTCGCTGCAAATCCACCGCCGTGTTCACTAATGGTGGCCGGGGCACGTAAAATAGGTCGTGGCTGCAATGTCCTCCAAGTTCTCAAATTTACCTCCAGAGGTGCGGGGTCAAGTGTTTCCGGTCTCGTCACTTGAATCGGTTCAAAATTACGGGACCTGTCCTTTAGCCAAGTCGGACTCCGACCCTTGCGGTGCTTATTCAAAACAGGAGCCGCTCCTTTCAGCCCAATAGCCTATCAGGATCTGGTGAATGGAACCTCCCACCAAGGGACATTAGCAACAACAACAACTAATACAGAAAAAAAATTAAATACTTTCAATATTATATGCAAATTATTTGGAATGCACCTTTTGAATCTTGGGAAAGGGGGAATGATATTCTGAACTAGGGTGAAAGGGGGGGGGGGGGGGTGAATGGAGCAAAAAAGTTTGAGAACCACTGCACTAGAACGACGTGAGTGGAGCCAGGAGGAAAGGAAAAAAGTTTGTCTACACCAGGGGTGGCCAACCTTTTTGGGAAGAGTGCCACTATCTGAAAAAAAAATATTATGCGTGCCACTTCTAACTTTTCCAACATACAAAAAATATAAAAAGGTGAAAAAATGTTATTTATAGGCTGATTATGGGATTTTTACACAAATAGCACATTTTTTTTTATCTGAGTAGTGGAGATTTAAAAAAATTATATTATAAGTAAAACAAAAGTACAAACTTGAGTTTTATTGTTAATGAACATTTTTAAAAGTTCAGTCAGTATGAGTTTAAAAATGAAGCTGGAAATATTATTCCAATTAAATAAATATATATATATATATATATATATATATATATATATTCTAAATAAGAATAAGATGAAAGAGAAAACCAGTAATAGCTCTAAAGCTACTTGAAGCCAGGAACATCCAACATGTAAAGAAAAGTATGAATAAGGTTTTTGACAGCATTTCTTCATCAGCGGTGTCAATACTGTCTAAAAACCAATGGATTGTTTCTGATGAGTATGATCTATTAAATAAACACACTCAAACACCGTACAATCCATTATTAACAAAAGAATTGAATAATAAATTAATTTAGTTTGAATAAAAGTACTTAACCAAAGAACACGAAGCCTGGCGCTAGTCAGAGTGGAAGTTAAGAACTTGTAACCGCAAGATGACTGACGTCATAAAACTTGGAACCATTGAGGTAGTGGATACTCAGTTACAGACTTACTTAGGTTACCATATTTGACTATTATTTTTAAGACTATTATTCCTTTATTTATTTAGTTTTTATTATTGTTACTACTATGAGTTAATTTTATTTTTATTTTATTTTACTTATGATTTTTATTTTTGTTTTTAGTAGTTATTATTTTTATTTTAACCTATTGTTATGTTTAACTTATTAATGCAACAGAACAAACTATTCATTAAAACAAAAACAACCAATTATGTTTTTGGATAGACTTACAGGGTAATTATTACGAGTTAGCACAGCTTTCAAGTCTATAATATGCTTAATCCTATTGTCTTTAGAACATAGCCTATTTATACGAACTAACTGATTTACAATAATGTTATTAAAAACAGATTTATGTAAACAGGTTAGATAATTTTGAAATTTAACAATATTAAAATTATAGTATTCTGTATATATATATAAAAGAGCTCGTCTGTTTGTTTGTCCGCTATAGAATCATAGACTGTTTCACCCACCGGGACCAAATTCGGCACAGTTAATGTTTAGGACCCGAGAAACTTAAATCAGGAAAAACAAAATTTGGGGCTCAATTAGTTTTTTTTTAATTAATTTTTTAATGATTTTTGTGCCTCTAAGAGGTGCGCGACCACCTGTGGAGCCCCTTCACCACAACCAGCTGCGTTAAGAGAGATGGTTTGGGGGGTGACGGGGGGGGGGCAAATTCCAATGCGCGGGAGGAAGAGGGTTGGGAATGACCTTTGGCCCTGGCTTCCCAACTAAACACAACTGACCAGATGAACATGAAGAGCGGGTGTACAGCCCAGTATTTTTTTGATGGAATGCATGAAAATTTTATATCTATATATCTACCCGGGCAACGCCGGGCAATAATGCTAGTATATATATATATATATATATATATATATATATATATATGTGTGTGTGTGTGTGTGTGTGTAAGTAAGTAAGTAAACACAGAATTACAAAAAATATTTTTTGATGATAGTATGTGTGTATTTATATATATATATATATATATATATAATAGAGATATATATAGTACGTATGAATGTATGTATGTAATATACATCAATATGGTAGTTTACCTTAGTGTTATTGTTGTTTATTTCATATCGCATGTGCAATACTCTACGGTTTATAAAAAGTGGCGGGAGATTTGTATTCAACGCATGCATTATATTTGATTCCAAAAAAGAGCGAAAACAGTGCTCTGCAAAGTTTTTCTTTTGTTGGTGTTGTTCACTTTTTACTACTACCGCTCACACACCAATATCATCCAAGTTTCTGCATGCCCTTCACGTATGTTCCTTTCCAGAACACGCGGGACACGGACATTATTTCAAATTTTATCTACTCCTCTATGATGCAACTGTCAAGGTCAAAGAGGGTGAGTGGCAAGGAGGGACCGAATCTCAAGTAACAGCCGGAAGGTCAAGCCGAGACAACTAGTTTTGTTTTCATCGGAGGTCAATGCCTCGAGTTCACGGTGTAGCTCCCAGGCTTGTATATAAAAGGAATCGAGAAATGCGACTAAATTGTTAGTTCTACCACAACAAGCTCCAATGTAAGTATATCTCCATTCTCTTCTCTAAACCAAGTTGCTTTACATTTGCTGTGCAGAGTGACTCATTGTACTGATATTTCACAGCTGAACTTTGATAGAATGCTTTCTTTCAGAATGCGTTAATATTCCTCAAAATACCAACTAAATCTCTAGTGTTATGAACTTGAATTATTTTTCACATTTTAGTAAAACATTCAAATACGTATTTAAAACTCAACCCTTTCTTCTATTTATGCGAACTTATCTATAAAACCAATAGAATGCTTTCTTTTAGAATGTGTTGATATTCCTAAAAATACCAAGTAAATCTCTAGTGTTATGAACTTGGATTAATTTTCACATTTTAGTCAATAACTGAAATACGCATTAAAACTCAACCCTTTTTTCTATGTATAAAGCCAATTACTGCTTCTTGTTTTAAAATTCTTTTGATATGCAAGGTTGGTTTATTCTGTTCTTGTAAGTCGGTTTCAGGCTAATTATAAACGACTTCCTTTCTAAAAAAGTGAGTTAAAAGAAACTTCTTAGATTCAAAACTGTTAAATATTTATACCTTAAATATTTTTTTAGTTACAAATTATGCAATTCAAAAGGAATGACAAAGATTTCCTTTTTTCCTTAATAATTGATTAACATGCAGAACTTTTTTTTATTGTATTGTAAAAACGAGTTGAATTTTGGATATAAGTAACGTTCTGTGAAATCCGGTAACTTTTTATACACGAAATGCGTATTCTCAGTTCTATGTTGCAATTTTCTGTTTCACATACCATCCATCAGAAGCTTTGTAATTACAGTAAAATTTAAAATCGCTCAAAAGTATTAGATAACTATTGTAAAACTAAATGATTTAACAAATATGAAGAGCAATTCTGTTACTAAACAATGGATTCGTATTACAACGTTAGAAAAAATAAACAGGTTAAGAAAATATAAGTAAATGTAAATAACACCGCAATTCAAACAAGTAACAGAAGGACAAAATTTTAAAAGTTTATAACCATTTTTTGCTTTGATATATATATATATATAATCTGATTTTCTAATGCAAACTGTTAATAATAACAAAATTACTTAAATCATTACTTAAGCGTGTTATAACAAGCTTTTACAAATTTGCGTTAATGCAAGCAATCTTCATATAGTGTTTAACTTGACCTCCTACGCATTTCAAACAGATATTCCAATAAACGGTGTAATGCTCATTAACAGGGGAAAATAGATGGAATCTAATTCTTATTTTTTCTTTAATAGATGAGAATTAAGCGATTGAATAGAAAATATTCAATGAAATTAAATATCTACCACTCAATAAAATAAAAATCAAAAACATACTAAAGATGACAGTAACAATCCAAACCAAGCAACCGGCATTTTATTTCATCGGATGCAGTTAAACGGCTTAATATTAATTTTTTGCAACAACTTTTCCGTTTTCCAATAGCAAATTAAGAAATAACGAGAGAATTTCTTCAGACGTTAATATTCTCGAATCCGTCATGACAACAAAACTTCAAAATAAAAATAAAAAAAATTGAAAAAAAAAGTTATCGAATAACTCACAGTCGACTTTTACGTTGTTGGCTATTTTTAAAACCAAAAAAAAAATACCTATAAAACTTTAAAATAACAAAATATTTGAAAAACCTTTATAAAATAAATCACATTCGACTTTCACATTGTCGGCTATTGTTAAAACCAAAAATAATACGATCAAAACTTTAAATAACAAAATATTCGAAGAAATTTTATCGAATAACTCAGTTGGATAACTTTTACATCGTTGGCTATTGCTACAACCAAAATTAATACCAACAAAACTTTAAAATAACAAAATATTTGGAAAAAAATGTTATCGAGTAACTCACAGTCGACTTTTAAATTGTTAGCTATTGTTAAAACCAATATAATACCAACAAAACTTTAGAAATAACAAAATATTTGAAAAAACTTTATCGAATAACTCACAGTCGACTTTTACATTGTTAGCTATTGTTAAAACCAATATAATACCTACAAAACTTTAGAAATAACAAAATATTTGAAAAAACTTTATCGAATAACTCACAGTCGACTTTTACATTGTCGGCTATTGTTAAAACCAAAAATAATACGATCAAAACTTTAAATAACAAAATATTCGAAGAAATTTTATCGAATAATTCAGTCGAATTTTACATTGTTGGCTATTTTTAAAAACCAAAATCTTACATCTGTATAGTTTTTATCTTAGACGAATCTATCTGTAAATTCAATAACATCCGAAGATTTTTGTGGGTTTTTTTTCCTCTTTCAAAAGAAGGTACTAATTTTAAAAATTTCTCTTTTGGAAAAAAAAATCATTAAGACTAAATCCATGCATAATTCAGAGAAAAATATTTCTCATAGTTTCTATTTACGCTCCATCTACTTTTGGCAAATTTCGGAAAATAAAAATTTCCGACTACTTTACTTGAGGTACTCCTAAAGTGAACGGAACTTTTAGTTTGTCGATACTATCTGATGGCACATCAGATAGTATCGACATCAGTTGGCACATCAGATGGCACATCAGTCGAACACATATTTTCAATTCGCAAATTTTCAGAAGCAGATATACTTTTTACCATGTTTTTATTAACTCGCTTTCTTGTTTGTTTATGTGTTTGTCCAGTACAAATCCTGCAATCGATTTTTAACTAACTTCCCGATTAGCTAGACATTTGAAACTTTTAGAATAGCTCAGAACAGAAAAATTTGACAATGCATTCTTTTAATACTTTTAGCCATCTTTAAGCAGCAATGAATTCATTTTCAGCTAATTTTGTTGTTTGAAAATTTCTTATAATTGCTCTCTTTATTACGCATTTGATCATTTTCTTTCAAGTTGATGGGATATTTCGTCAAAAAAAATTTTTTTAAGTATTTATTAATACATAGAATTGTCATTATCATTAATACATAGAATTGTCAATTGTTTATAAGATTCAACAGAAAATTTAAAAACGTGGTATATAAAAAGTTCTTTTCATCTTGTAATTATTAAATTTTTGTTCTCTCTCTCTCTTTCTTAGTATAAACGAATGCATTTTGCACTCCCTGTGTAAGTGTATATAATTATATCAAAGGTCATGTGAAAACAAAAGAGTCAGAAACCTGTTAAATTTCATAAGGTAACACAAGGGGGGGGGGGATAAGCTAAAGTAAATTAGAATTGACTCTCATAGATACGCACTAAAAGTATTAAATGATGTAATTTAACGAATAAACGAAAAGAAGTTACTGAAAACGTAACTCCGAAATCAAGACGAAAGTATACACCTTTTGGAAACATTTATTGGTATTATCTTGATTTTCAGTAACATTCACAATGCTAACAAACTAAAACGTGCTCTCACATTTCTAAAACAATAAATTTAAGGAATTTCCCAAGAGTTTCAAAGGCTGTTTTTTAACTTCATAGTTTTAAAAAAATCTCAAATGTTTTTGGGAAGTTATCTGAATCAAATTTAATATCTAATTTTTGTGACTTTATGTTAAATTAAATTATTTTATTTTATTTTTGATACAGATAAGATTTAAAAAACTGCAGGTACAAAGAAATCATCATATTTACTTTCAATATTAATTTAGAAGAGAAAAAAATGTTATCAAAAAGGTTAGAGTACAGAAAGTCGTTCGCACTTTATGGAAACGATTTTGATATTTAAGTTTTATATATAAATGCCGTAATTTTTGCGGCGATTTGCTTCTATCTGATAGCCATGGTTCTTAACAATAGCTCTAGCTCGAATTTTCCACGAAAGTAAAATTTTTCTTAGTACTGTCGTGTCAATTTTACCCCATTCCTCTTGGACCGTTTTACAAAGTCCGTTCAGTGTTCTTGGAGGCCGTTTTCCTAAGGCTCGTTTTAATAAACCTAAAGCGCAAAAGTCCATTGGAGAAGCGTCAAGTGATTTTACAGGTATTTCATTAAATGGGATATACTTTATTCCTGTTTCTGATTATTTCTTTGCTAAATAAACGGCAGTTGATTTAGACGTGTGACTAGAGGCTTTATCCATATGAAGATCAACTTTATCAATGTCCTTTCCATATTAGGCTGGAATTTCGTCTTCAAAAATTGGTTCTAAAATATTCTGCTGATAGTAGAGTGAATTAATTTTTGCTCATGGCTGAAAGAATGAGTGGGGGTGGGGACAGGTTCTGGGGACCTAAAGTATCCGGAGCACCCGAAGGCAGAAGACTGAATTAGCTCCAGTGCCTGCAGATCTTAGCTGGACATAATGGAATGGCCTTCGCCCCTTGGGTGACCCCGCCGGATGATGGCCGAATGGCTAGGGCGCTGGCTTTCGGTACCAGAGTCTGTGGGTTCGAATCCCACTCTTGGCATGGACGTTTGTAGCCGTTCGGAATCGGCTTTAAGCAGTAGGTCCAGAGCCTGACTAAGGCAGGGGCATACGGGGCAGTTGCCCCGGGCCCCTACATCAGAGGGGGGCCCCAAATCGAATAGAAAGTTTAGTATTAAGTATTAAGTTCTTTATTACTAAAGTAGTGAAGCAGAGGGGGGCCCCCAAAGAAGTTTTTGCCCCGGGCCCCAATTAGGCTAAGTCGGTCCCTGAGTAGGTCCCGGTCTAATTAGCCCTCGTGTAGCAAAAAATGACCGTAGCGCTCCAAACCAAACCAAACCAAACCAAACCAAACCTTGGGTGACCCTACCAGGAGTAAACGCTCCAGACGTACTTCACCCATACCGCCCAGGGGCACCCCCCTCGCCACTTGTGAGGCGATCTGCAAGGACTTGAGGGGGGATAGTTTTGATAATTACAATAGAACATCTATTTTTCTTAGAGATTGGGTAAATAACCTAAGATTGAGGAGAGGCAGTCCATTTTCCAGACTACATTCGATGGACTTGTTATACACAGATGTCGAGGAACATTGCTTTAAAGACACCCATTAACCCACTGGAGGGCTTGCCTGGTATTCATTTCCAGACAGTCCTTGGAGCCCAGACTAGTAAACATTACGATTTGCCTACTTACCTTTACCAACTTTCTCTTGAGATCATCAACCAAATTCCACCTACGGCTATTCAGGTTTATACTAACGGCAGTAGAAATGATCATTGTGCCTGCGGCAATGACGTTTTCATTAAGTCACCATCTCACTCTGATAAAATCAAACTAAGAAACCCAGATTTCTGCTCAGATTTTAGAGCTGGACTCATTGCTATTAAAGAGGCACTCGGGGCTTTGATGTCTGAAATTTCATCTTGCAGACATTTGGATGCTGACTGATAGCCGCAGTGCTATACAACATCTGAGCAACTGGACCAAAGTTGGTGACAGGACATCTACGTCGATACTTAGAGACCGTAAGGTGCTTTCACGGCAGCACAGGATTTACTTACAATGGGTTCCTTCACATATAGGTCTCCGTGGTAACGAGACTGCTGACAATCTTGCAAAGGACAGTAATTTTGGCTTTACTTGAGACTTTTTTGATTTTTAATTTGCCGTTGTAACAAAATCCTGCAACTATCATGAATCCCTTCGGTGACTTTTCTGTACACTGACGAAGTCATTTCGTACGGTCATTCCCGTCAGTTCAGCAATAGAAAATTGACCTTTTTTTATTACAGTCACTTAAATGCACCCATGCCTCATCGAGTGTTACCACAAATTTACATTTTTCAGAAGCTAGGTGTTTTTCATATGATTTTCTACAATTTGTTTTCCTTTCAGCAATATGCTTTGGCAAAAGCAGATGAACTTTAGGTTTAAGCATCTTTTTTAACTTCAAATCTTTATGAATGATTTTACTTACAGTGCCAGAAGACATTCCTAGTTCCGATGCAATGGATCTTTAAGTCGGCGGATTTTCTTTTAGGATCAGGGACTTAACTTTCTTGAAGTTTACCTGCGTTCGAACAGTCTTAGGATGAGGTTTCGCGGGCATGTTTTCCTTTTTACTTTAAGTTAGACGTATTTTTCCTTTCAAATTTAATGTATTATAAAAACCTTTTTTTTTTAAATACCATAACAGCGATTTTTACACCGCTTTATAATTTGTTGAGACGAAAATTTCTCCTCGGAAAGCGCAGTTACGTAACCTTCGAGCCATCTATCAATTTTGGAAGCCATTTTCAAAATAAATCTTTTATTTTACATTCCAATCAAAACAAAACAGTAGCAGACGATTATTCTGAAGTTATCAAATTTTTATCTCAAACTGCAAACGACAAAAATAAATTACAAAATCGTTTCCATAAAGTGCAAGCGACCTTCTGTATTTATTTAAATCAGTGATCTTAACTTTTTTATGACAACCCCCCCCCCCTCTCTCTCTCTCTCTCTCACACACACACACACACACACACTCCAGGCCTGAAACATACATAATATTTGAAAGATCAAAATGTGTAAAAAAAATATATAATAATAAGCAACACGTTCAACGTAACAGAGTAAAAAATTTACTGCAAAAAGTTATTACATAGGAACAAGCAAAATTAATGAGATAGCTGATAGTGTTTTTCTTTCATAAGTCCTTTAATATTTGGTCTCAGCTCAGATAAATTACGTCTTTTTTCCACATCCAGCTGTTAACAATGTTCATATTATCCAAGGCAGAAAATGCAGATTCACGTCTTTTTTCACATCCAGCTGTAACAAAGTTCATATTATCAAAGGCAGAAAACTAAACTACCACCACTTAATTAAACCAGCGATTCCCAACTGGTGTGCAGCGAGAATTTTTTTTTTTTTTTTTTTTTTTTTTGGGGGGGGGGGGGGATAAACAAAAAAAAAATATTAGTAGGGCCCACTTAAATATAAAGTTGAATTAATGACTCTCAAGCCCAACAGATCGTGACACAAATTGATGAACTCATTCCTGTGAATGAATTCAGGCCCACAACTGCTCTTAGCATCCATCGCTCAAGTCTCACATTCATAAAACAAAATTCTTTTGAGCGATTTCCATCGGAGTCCTCTAGCGTCATACTATACCGAATCCCATGGCTATTTTGGAAACTGTATCGGTATATTCTACTCCAGTGTTTGTTACTTATGTCTTTCAATAAATAAATAAAATCAGCAATGGAGTTAGTATTTATCTGAACTTAAATTTAACATGCTTCTGAGATATATTCCATGTATAAAAAATTAAAGAAACTAAAATTCTAACAAGGGTACCCCAAGTTTCTAATCTCATTCCCAAGGGTTTCATAACTGAACCTGAAATATAAATGTCTGGATTGAGTTAGAATGACGCTCTAATTAAACAATGAGCAGAACATTTGAGATGCACGGTTTCGTATTTTTGTTCTCTCTTGTTCAGCCTGGTTTCGATTTATTGTACCACTCCCATTATTTGTTCGTCGTTGGTGTTCCTTAATTCTTTAGCCCCTGGAGTACCCTATTTTCGGCAACTCATTCCAAATTCGCCGACTATTCAACATTTCTGTTCTTATCAGCAATGGCTCACAGTCAGCTTTTTTGTTGGCCTTAGGATGGAGGCACTCTGGTGTTTGGTCTAGTGTGTCAGAAGTTTCCGATTACTGCAGTTCTACACTGGCCGATGAGTGTTTCACCCGGAAGCAGAACTTCCTGGTGGTCTTATGTCGGACCCCCATCCAGTGCAATGGAATGGCTCTAGTCACAAACGATTCACGGCTGCCGCTTCTTTATACTCTCACACAATAACCGATACCGAAAAGAATGCAATTTGCAACACAAAAAAAATATTATTTACTTGTGGAGAGAAAACCGCCAAAAAACGAACGACGATTAAGTACTTTTATTTGAATCAAAATTCCTGTGTATTTACGTGTATTTTTATTATTATTATTATCTTGGATTTCAGTACATTTTTGTAATTTTATCTTCAGTTACACTACGGGTATGTATGCATTTATGTACGTGAGTAAATATATTTTAGGGATATCAAACTTTAAGGTATGTTAATACTTTTTTGTATGTTCCCGCATCTATCATTTTCCCGCATCCATCGTTTAGTTCAGTCGGTCCCTTCGAAAACGATAGATCGAGATTCCACTGTACCTTATTGCTGAATTTAAAATTTCGTTTTCACTTGTCTCGTTAAAATGCATTCTACACTTATTTTTTCCAAACCATATGCAACCCCCCCCCCCCCCATCCCTGGATATCATTCAAGCCTCTCAAGGGAGGCATACACCCCCCCCCCCATCCCAGGTTGAGAACCACTGATTTAAATTATGAAATCATAGTTCGGGAGACAAAAAATAATATAGTAAACTAAAGACCTATTTTTATGCAGCAAAGAAATTCATAAAAGGAAGGGGTAATCAGAGTAACAGTGAAGTCTGGTGTATACTAACACTTGATCGTATCAAAATAACGTATAATGTGCATTTTGTCATAGTTTACATAAACTAAAAAAAAAAAATTAGTCAATGCTACATCAGGGCTCGTACTCATTTTCCAAAATCAAAAATAAGGACTTTTTAAGGACCAGTACCAGCATTTTTAAGGATTTCAAAGATGCTTTAAAATGCGCTTTATACCTACAGTTAAGGCATTTAAAAGTATTTGAATTTTAGGATCTTATATAACCTTATGACAATAAGTTAATAAATTCTGAATATTGACAACATTTTTACAAAATTACTTTTACAGTCAGTTTGCAATCTGTTTGGTTATCCCTGCATTTAACTTGACAATGGGCACTGGTTAAAAGTCTCACAGCGGGTAATTATAACAGACCAGTAGTTTAAGTATATATATATATATATTTCGGTGATAATGATAATATACAGTTGGCTCTCTGTTTAACGACTTTCAAGGGACCGTGAAAAATCGTCCTTAAACAGAATTTGTGAAAAAAATAACATTTCCCATAACGTCAGAGGGTTCGGGAGTGGGAAATATCGTCGTTAAGTAGAGCGTCGTTAAACAGAGAGCCAACTGTATTAGCATTCTCATACTGGTAAACAATGATACATACAGAAAACATGTCAAAAAAATTATATCTGAATTTATTAAAGGCAAATAGATGACAGCTATAAAGTGAAAATTCTTGTTTTTTATATCAAACTTTTTAGGGGGCTGGTAAGTAAATGAAAATATTTAAGCACCTTAAAAGCAAAAATAAGTACTTTTTATGGGTCCTTAAAAACAGAAATTGAAAATAAGGACTTTTAAGGACCGTACGAACCCTGTACATAATTTTCGCATTCATGTTTTTAGTATTTTTAACATAATTTTCCTTCTCAAATAGGTAAATACTTTTTTGTCAGTTCCCTTTTTATTTAAAAGATGAAATTTTAAAAATTTCACTATTTTTATTGCAATCCTTTCTCTATCTTAACAGATGAAGTTCGAGTTGCTAATTGCTGCTGTTGTATGCTTAATTCTGTTGGTCTCAGGACAGGATCCAAACAGGCCTCCTGCACCCGTTGTTCCAGTGGGTCCTCCAATAATCAGCCAGTGTTGCTTAAATGGTTGGTATGACTGTTGTGGATATCTATTTGGATATCGCTATGGTGTTTTGCCTCCTCAGTACCCCAGATATCCACCTTATCCATTAGCTAACAACTACATCTCGTAACACTTGACAAGGTTCAAGAAAGCTTTTTCATGCCCAAATGCACAGTTTCAGTATTTATTATGTATTTATGTGTTGCCATCTAGTTTTTAAGAAACAAATATCATACTGTGATCTCAAATTTAAAATGCATTAAAGTCTCTTTGTAACAATTTGTACTACCATATTTATAGAGTTTGTACTCAAAATAATTTGTTTTGTAATAAAAGCTTTGTTGATTTTGTCTGAAAGCAAATCAGTGGATCATTTCATATACACTTCAAATAAAATACACACTTAGGTGAAAATAAATTTATTTGCATATTTCAAGAGCTTCTATAGAAGTTTTAGATGACCTGTGATTGCATCAATTTGCTTTTCTGGACCTATAAAAAAAAAAAAAAAAAAAACTTTTATAGCCATAAAAATGTTGATCAAAAGTTATTAAACAAAAAAGATAAAGAAGTCATTCTGTTTTTTTTTACTGTAGCCATCTATACTGCATTAGAATAGATGGCTACAGTAAAAAAACAGTAGACAGTGAAATTTCTATAGCTGGCCACCTCTCCAAATGGCCACTTTTTTGGGAACCATTACTGGTCGCAATATATATGGCCACTCCTCAAAACAGTAACTTTTTTTTTAGACCATTACTGGCCACGATATAGGAGTCCACCTTTATTCTACAGCAACTTTCTTTCAGAACCATTACTGGCCACCATAAAATTTTTACACTGTATTTAGAATTCACAATGTTTTTTGCAATACATGCTTGTTCCTACAAAATGAGATTTCTGTTCTAACCAACAATAAAAAGATAAGTAAATTCTTTACACAGCGTCAGTTTGAAAATCTTACTACCATTTTGCTGGGAATTTGATAGAAAAATATTTAAAAGGGTACATACAACTAAAAATTGGTATCCTTTATTTTTAAGCTTGTACAGCTGAAGGGGATACTCTGAACAGTTATTTAAATAATAAACTAAAACAAAATTATCTAAGCAATAAATGCTCAAATAAATAAAATATCACAGTAAAAGTTTGAGTTTTTGTTTAATAAATAATTAAATATAGTAAAAATCAATAACACTAAATTGAAAAAAATCAGAATTTATCTTTTGAGCCTGAATGGCTTAAAAACTGAAGTGCACATTAATACCTAATGTCTGTGAGAATTTTATAAATTGTTCTAATTGAAATGAACATCTTTCATTTAAAAGTTATATGTAAGAAATGCTAGGCAAAGAATAACTGTTTAGTCATTAAAATAACACCCAAAAAAAATTTTTAATGCTTTTTTATATGGGGGAAACTAACACAGATACAAATTAGTACTAGTGAAAAAATAATGTTTTTTTTCTATCTCTCTAGAAGTAATAAAGAGCTCAATTCACTTGCAAGGATAGTGAAATTAAGAACTCTGAAATTTCTCAATATAAGATGGGTCACTATACAAATTTCATAACTTTTTTTTTTCCTGTTAAGTTAAAATAATTTCATAACTTGTAAATTAACTATGTAAATTTAATAAATATTTTTTGTCCTATGCTTTTTATTAATATTTTATTTTAAATAATCATTAACTCAAAAAAGAAGAATGAATTTAGTGCTAATTGCATTTAAATCAATTTTGGACAAATAAAGAAAAACTGATGAGTAAACAAGGTAGAAAACTGGCATATGTTGGTTATAAACCAATTTGTCACAGATAAAATTATTTTAACTTAGAAGGGAAAAAAATTTTGATTTTACTGAAAATTGACAATCATAACCACTATCCCCCCTGAGAAAATAAAATTATTACATAAATACAGTTAGTCCTAATGAGGAACTGACTGATAAATAGAGAAACCTAAGACAGTACACAAATGTAAGAAAGAAATGATAGTACTTAAGTTAAAATTAATTTGAAAATAATCTTGAAATTCCAACATAATGCTCTAAAATGTACAAATATAATTGCAAATAATTAGACAAACAGCATTCAATATCAATAAAAGAGCACGCAAATTTCCAACACAAAAGAATTTTTAGCTCGACAAAAATACAAAAATTCTGGAAGGCTTCAATTAACATGCAGTTATAGACAAAAAGTCACCAGAGGTGCAGGTGTAAAAACCCAAAACAAAGTACATAGCGTTAGGATGCTTCTAATTTGACAACAGATAACAAGAAATTAGCAAAGGCTTACATATAATTAAACAGAATGATTAAATAGAAAAATAAATAGTTAAAACTTAAAATAAGACAAACAAAAACAAATAATTGTAATAAAAAAACATTCATCTATGTGCATGAAATTGGTACAGACAGATAACCAAGAATAAACTGATTGGTTTCTGACCAAATGGTGTTTCATTCTAAATGTGCACAGAGCAGTTAACCAAATTCTGATATATTTTTACAAAGGCTAAAAGTTTTGCTGCATTTATGGACTATAGTCTGTTATCATATTGAGTACTCTCACATCAGATAATAAATTCAATCCTCAAAAATAAAAATTGCATTTATTTAAGGATTTGTTTGGCATATTCTCTATATTATAACAGTATACAGCCTACAAAGCTAGCAGATGGTTGGGAGAAAATGTCAAAAGTTTGATGAATTTTAAATATGCAAAACATTTTTGCTCTTTATGAAATCATTCATAGGAACTGAGCTTTAAAAAACTTTGACATGCCCTGCATAAGACACTTAATGACTAAATAACATCCTTGTTATTACAATACTTCTAAATATTCCTTATGGGCCACGAAAAAAATGCAAATTATGTCAACTTACTATTGTGTGACAAATTGAGAATGCTCCTTTTGAGAAAACAATGACCATGTTTAAGACTGGATGCAATATGAAAGCACGTAACAATGACTAATCTAATATGAAGTAATATTGCCTTATTTTTCACCAATTTTGAGGGAGGGGGGGGGGAGGGGATTTTGCAAAATTTAATTCCTGGAAAAAATTTGTAGGAAAATATCAGATGATTTTTGTCTTATAAAAGGAGGAGGAGTAATTTACATAGAGGAGAAGCATGAAAGTTGGTTTAATAAAAAGGTATAATATAACATACAATCCAATATTAAATTTATATTTTTCATAGATTTTTTATTGACACAACAGTGTATTCTTTTAATTTATGGCTTATTTATTCATTTTGCATTTATTCAGGCTTCATTATTTCAACAAACTGGAGAAAAGGATTTTCTAATATTAGGTAGAAAATGGGTATTTGTGATGCAAATACCAAGATTGACCAAGATTATACCAAGATGAGTAACCATTTCCTCTCTGATTAAGTATGACATAGGTTTTGGAAAAAACAGTAATATTTGCATACATAAATGTTTTAAATTCCCCTCTTACTTTCCGAATATCTTTCAACTAAACTAAATTTTCTTTAAAACTTGTTTTCTATATCTACACAAATTAGTATTTATAACAGCAACAACTTTTCATATTTACTTTGTGATGCTGTTATTGTATTAAAAAATAATTTTCATTCTACTATATTAAATTTTTAAGAGAAACAATTATTTAAAAGAATACAGTCAAGATTTGGTATTTCTCTATCTGTAAACTAGTTCTTCATAAAACATTACACTGAAGTTACCCTTTAAATGGCACAAAGGAAGCCATAAAGAGACATAAAGATTACACGAAACTGCAAAACTCATAAAGGAATTAATTATGAAAATAAGTATGCTTTATATCAAAAGCAACATCTATTCCTTTACATATTTTGCAGTTAAACTTATCCATCCCCTCCATGAAGTAAGACTGAACAAAATTTGTAGAACTCTACAAAATGAGTATTGGTTTAACTAATCACTTCACAATTTAATGCAAATTTCGATTCTGTGAGAAATTTTGTCTGATTTAGGAACAAGTAGTATTCTTATGCGGCAGACAATACAGAGGATGGGGAACAATTTTATAGCATATTTCTAACAGTTTTACAGTAATTATAAGAACCTCTTTTTTTTTTTTTTTACTAAATGTGATATTTTTGTCTTAATTTCACTATTTCAACAATCCAGTAAAAATGAATAGTATTCTACAGTGATAGCTTTGCCTTTTTCCAAGTAACAAATAAAGATTATACTATGGGCATCCAAAACACAGTGGTCATAACCTTCCTGCTAATAGAACTATTTCTGCTTTCTTTGGAGCAGATTCACTTCAGCAAGGCAGCCACAGTCGGTCACAAAAAAAAAATCAATAAACCACCTATAAATTGTTCTAAGCAAAGATGCAGACTTGCCATAATATTTATCCTGCCTGGATTTAGTTTTTGCTGCAGTTTTGCCTCTTAAAGAGAAATGTTTTACAAACAAACTCATTTTTCTCCAATGTGAAAGCTGCAACAAGAGTTGGCCAACTAAAATGGCTGTCAATCACAGACTAAGAATCAAATCTGTTTACAATGTGACAAATGCACCTTCAAAACATGCAAAGTGGGAGAGCGCCAACAATTTCAGTGCAGTCGTACCATCTCTAGGATTTTGCACAGAATTATTGAATGACCCTCATATGGCAAATCACTGCATATTTTATCAGAAAGAAAGAAGGGAAATATAAAGGATACTTCATGTAATACATAATTCATATATATCATGTCAAATTTCTCTCCTGTCTTTTCAGAGTACATTCTGATTTAACTTCATAGCTATTCAACAAAAATTTCATCTGGATCGAAATTGAAAGGATACCTCATGTAATGGCTTCTTTTAAGCAATGGGTCTTTAACAGGTGAAACTAAAATTGTAGCTTTATATTACATGTAACATCTATTGACAATAAGTATTACAAGTTAATACAAAATTTAAAATGGAAAATTATATCAAAGCTGATGATGGGATCTACTACTATTTATCCAGAAACACTGCAATATAATTAAGCCACTCAATAGAAGCCATCTCAAAATTTCCTTTCTTTTAAGACACGTTAATTTTAATTCCATCACTATTTAAAGATTGTTTATTTCAATTTTATTAAAGCTTTATTACCTAAAAAAAAAATAAAGAAAAGGTCCTAACTCATTACAAAAAGGGATGAAATGCCTTACGAAACTTAATGATTTGCAATTTTGAAGGTGCCTGGTTTAGATTTTGCCCACCAGATGGCATCCCTGCTGGTGCTCAGTCTAAACCATGGGTCAGCAACTATTTTTACTAGGAGGGCATATTTCAGAAATGTGGGAGTTCGGCAGGTACCGCTAGATGAAGAGGATGAGGGGGGGGGGGATAATATTCAAACATGAAATATTAATGCGACAAATTTTTAATACATAAATTCTAATTTTAATTTAAACAAAATCTTAAAATTGATAATTAATGCAATATTTGACATTGCGAATCTGCGGCCAACTCATTGTAATGTGGCACTTATGTCAAATTCCTAGTCCTCATGCAGTGGCCCATATGAGTGTCAGTGAGGCTTGATCAGTACTTTGAAATTAAATATTTCATATTAGAAAACAAAGATTCACAAGTATTTGTTGATGCGCAAAGAGAGCTCAATTTCAGAGCCCATTTTCCCAACAATGGGAAAGTATTTCCATTCACTAAATTCCAGAATTTTTTTCGTTATGGTGAAATTTTTTATGTAATGCCATTTCTTATATTTATAATTTCCAATTATCAGTCCTCCGTATTGTAAATATCAAAATATGTTGTGATTTTATTAGACACATCGTCCTCTGTATGAGAGAAAAGATTAATAAAAAATGTCAAGAATGCCTCCAATTCGTAGAATTGTTCAAATCTGGTATTAAATTCTTCCAATAAGGAATCAAAATGTTTGGCAAACTGATAGGTGGTAGCATTTCCATCGTAATAATTTTCTATCACCATTTTTAAATTTGGGAAATGTGATAAATTATCTTTTTCCATATTCGATTTCCAGAGCGCTAATTTAGATTTAAATGCATTTACCATACTTGTCATAGAAGCAATAAGATGATTTCTACCCTGTAGTTTCAAATTTAGTTCCTTCAGTTTTACAGTTAAATCAGTTAGAAAGCCTAGCTCAATTAACCAAGATTTTTGCTCAAGTTATAAACAAATTTCATTCCTGTGTAATAGAAATTCTTTGACCTGTGGTGATAATTTTTTTTTTTTAAAAATCGCTCTAGTACCTTTCCTCTACTGATCTCTCTCAATCAAATATCTAAACACAAATAATCAAAAATATCTAAAATCAAATTTCTAAACTTAAATATCTAAAATTTAGATATTTGAGCCTCGGGAACTATAGAATTGTTTTGCGGGCACCGTGTTGCCGACCTCTGGTCTAAACTATGGTGGCAACCTATTCACTGGCAGGGATTCCTTCCAGGAAGGCCTTAGTTGCTATGTTGAGCCCTGTCTGGTACATTGAAAACAGGAAATTTAAAATTTGCAGCATCACAACAGGACTTAAAAATTAAGCACTACAGGATTTAATTCTTCCATTTTAGAGAGAGAGATAATGATTGGTCTTGATATTTGTTTTCATCAGCCCGATAGTCTGGTACAGGCCAAGGCAGTCCCAGTCAATTTTCTCCATCCAGCCTGATCAGATGCCAATATTCTCCACCAGTTAATTCCAATGATCTCAAGATCTCTCTGGACACAATCAATCCATCTAGTACATGGTCTCCCTCTTCTAGTACCTTCCATTTTATAAAAAGTCAGTTTTTTAATAGGGCCAGTGTCTTCATATATATAAACATGGCCGAGCTATCTGATATGATAAAATTTAATGATGCTTATTATATTTGGTTGCATATATTTAAAGTATAATTCATGGTTATAACAAATTCTTGAGATGTTATCTTGCACAGCACCATAAATTCTACGTAGAATCTTTCGCTAAAAAACTAAGTTTATTCTCAGATATATTTAGGGGGCAGCATTTGCAGCCATAAAGAATAATTGGTCTTATTAAAGTTTTATATAGATAAATTTTTATGTTTATAGAACTGAACTTTGATTTTAGTTGACATCTCAAATGAAAATAGCACTTAGATCTTGATATTAGAAATAAAAAGATGTTATTAAAAATATTCTTAACTTTTGTCGTAAACAACAATGGCTAATTAATGATTTATGAAGATTAATCAGACAAATTAATTTTATAGATAATAGATTAATAACCTCAAAACAATAAGGGCCTATGTAGTTTTCTGAAGGATAAAGAAACAAAAAAGAAAATATAACTTTTGAAGCATTTGAAACTCCACTTTCAAAAAGGTATGACAAGCCAAAAGGTTTCTACAAGCCAAGAATAAGTCCACTATTTAATATCAAACAGTAAACCAGCTATACACTTAGTCTGATTTTCTGGTTTGATAAAAGAATGAAAAAGCTAGACAGTAAACAATTCCATGACATGCTTAGCTTGCATATGAAACAATTTGCTGCAAAGCATTCTGTAACAGCATATTTTAAACTTTTTTTACAATTTATTAACAAGCACACGTGAAAAATATAGCATAATGCAAATACACCAATTTGTGTCTGTAGAAGTAAAATTAAAAAAAAAAAACTCTTACCAGGTCCAATACCTAGGACAGTCCTGCTACCAGATGGAATCTGAGTACGACCAGCATCACATACCAAGCTAGCAATTAGACCACTTTTCTTCGCAGAATGAGCAATTTCCAAACTAAAAAAGGAAATTATAAAATTTAGTATCCAGAGATATTATTAAACATTAATATGATGAACAAAATTTAATGCCGAGTCCATAAGTCTGAATTTAATAGCTGTGACTAGTTAAAAACAATGCTTTTAGTTTTGATAACCTAAACATGGGAGATTTAAAACATACACAGTTACATTCATATTTGCATGTGAAAGAATACTTTTCACGCTGCCATTAACCCCCTATCTTACCTATTTATTTTCAATAAGCGTTTCAAAAATAACCTAATTTTTTTATTACTGATTTTAGAGGTACATGGAAAGAACTTACTATGAGTAATAATAATTTTCAAATTAAAAAAAAAACTAATGAGATATTTTAATACATAATGGTTTTATATTATTATCCCGAGTTAACTCGTGCATACAAAAATAGTATAATTGTAAGCATTTTTTACAGAAAATATTGTAGCACTACAGCAATTTATAAAGAAAACAAAATAATAATGAACAATAATGACAATTAATAATAGATACTTGCTGCTTTATAAAAATATTAAAAATCCTTTTGAGTGTGATAGTTTTTGAAGCACGGTGTGGCACACAATGGAATTTGGCATTCGGTACAATAGTACCTTGTTTCTTTTCGTATACATTTTCCTCGTGCATCTTTCCTCTTAGAACACAGTCCACAAACTCTCATAGTATTGAATCACTACCAGAATCTGATAAAGATATATCAGTTTCACTACAATAAACATCGAAGTCATCTTCGCTCTCCGAATCCATATTTACTCAGCTCAACTCAACTATAACTCTCTTTCAACAAACAATGAAACCTTATTCAATATACCTTCCTTCCCCAACAAGCATTCAAAACGATAAAAATTGACAAGTAATGCCATCTATTGGCTCTAGAAACAACTACAATAAATTTACTCATGATGCTTCGCAAGGACAAGAAAAAAAAATCTAGCCTGAGATAACTCGGGATAATAATATGAATCAAAAATGTCGAACCTGAGCTAACTCATGATAGTAAGGTAGGGGGTTAATAAGATATACACTTGCACAGAACTTAAGAGAAAAATTACATAAAACATGAAAATTAATAAATATGTATATTTTTTTTTTAAATCTCTGATATCCCAATATACTTCACAAAACCAGGAAAATAACTGAGGATAAATAAGAATGAACAACTAAATTTTAAAATATTGTGATTTTCAAAAAAAATTATCCTCTAATGTTGAGCCTATATTCTTCAGTGAAGTCAATAGTGAGAAATTAACACGTTCGCTGCCACTGACACGCTAGAACGTCAGCATCGCACTATCTCGTATGTCAGCGACACTCTGGGTCGACGGTCGACTAAGGTAAGTTATATGCTTTATTTTTAGTGGGGCCTTGGAGGTCAAACAAAGAGGTTTTTGAGGCATGATAGTGAAGCATTATTTTTATATTTTATGTGCGTGGTTTTTAAATTTTGTGTTTAAATTTTTTTATGTGCATTTTAAAAAAATGGCGGACAGTACAAGTACGGCAGGACCTTCACAGCCCAAGAAAAGGAAAGTAAATAAAAAATTGACTGAAGCCAAAATATTAGAATTATTAGAAAAGAGTAATCTTTCTGATCATGACAGCACAGACAATGAAGATTACGGTTGGAATTCTACGAGCGAATCGAAAGGAGATAGTGATGTTACAGTGGACACCATAGAAATGTGGGCTTCTGAGGATTGATATATCAATTTTACTGGCATCGAATATGTTAATATTGTGTGTTGAAGTGGTGTTTTTAATACAAGCATGGCAAAATAAAATCAACCTGAAAAAAAATGTATAAAATCATGCCCAAAGAAAGCTTTATGGCACTAACATATTTAAAAATAAAATTACTATATTAAAAGTTGAATTTTTAAAATTAATAGGAGTAAAAGAATAAATGAGGTCAGTTTCTCTAATAAAGTCAGTTAAATTATTCTCAAATCAAGTTAAGTAATAGAGATGCTGATCTAACATCTCACTAGTGGAAAAAGATAATTTTTTTTAATACAATGTGCAGAATGAGCAAAATTAATAAAATAACTTTAAACAAAAGTTGCATTTCATTTTTGGGACATGTTAACATGCACATTAGACACATTACTTACAGAGTTTCTTCATTATCAACTTTTACAACCACTTTTCTTTGTCCACTACGCAGCCACTTTTTTAAGGCATCTGGATTTGTTTTTGAGCAGTTTTTAAATGCCATCACAGAGGCATGAGAACACTAAAAAAGTAGACCAATATGTTAATATACAACAGTATAATTAACTTAAAACCAATAATATTTTTTACCTTAAAATAATATCATTATTGGCAGCAGTGTTTGATATCTGAAAGTCATTTAAAACATTTTAGGTATTTTCTCAGAAAAACTAATTTGTTATACTGTAAAAAATAAGATATAGTCATTACAGTATCCTCCTACTGAGATAAATATGACCACTAAGTTCACTGTTAAAGAATAACATTCCAGAACCAAATTTCCCTTAGCATTCAACATAATGAAAATAAGCATATAAATTCCTCTTTTTATATTCAATTTATCACAAAATATTCAATAAAATTCTCAAGTTTGAAAATAAAAACCAAGGAAATGTACAGACGCTTTGTCCAGAAACAAAATTAGAAATGAGAAATCAAGTTGAATGATCAAAAAATCACAGCATTAGTTCATCGATAAATGTCCATATTAAGACCTATGTTGTGGCAATGTCTAAAAGGAATCAATAAACTAAAATAAACCCTGTTCATCAAGTTTAATGTTTAAGAAATATAAGAAGGAATTTATTTGCACACCTAGAAAACTTGAACCACTTCCAGCAGAACCTTGAATTTTCTAATATACTTTTTATTTCAAGGTGTATACTTTTTATTATAAGGTGTCAAATTCAGCAAAAAGATTGGATAATTTAATAATTCAATTACTAATATCTTTTTACAGTATAATATCTAAGCCTAACTCTCTTATTCATACCCTAGATCAGGGGTTCCCAACCTTTTTCCTACATCAACCCCTTTTTATTAGCAAGTATTATGATTTTCTTCATCCACCCCCTCACATTTTTTGCTATAATATACAGCATACAACATAATTATAATACTAATAATTGCGCATTAAACACTTAAAGATAACAGTTTGATTAAGAATATGAACAAAAAATTAGAAACAGTGGTTCATTAGGTTTATGTTTTATTATTTTTTTACTATTTTCATTTCTAATTTCACAAATACAAACAAGATTTCAGAAACAGATTGTAATTGCACAAACATTGTCAAGAGAAACACAAAACTGCTTCTGATTGGTCAATATCAGCTCTTAGGGTTATATATATATATATATATATATATATATATATATATATATATATATGTGTGTGTGTGTGTGTGTGTGTGTGTGTGTAAGTAAGTAACAGCTTGGTGTGAATATATATATATATATATATATATATATATATATATATATATATATATATATATATATAGATATAACATCTTCTCATTTTAAATTTAAACTCATTTAGTATTAGGTCTACAATTACATGATTTTAGGCTATGAAAAAAAAAAAATTACGCCAAGCCTTTTTTTGGGGGGGGGGGAGGCAATGGCCCCTTGCCCCTACTACTCACCCCTAGGAGCTGCTGTTGTCAGTAGCTAGCATTTCTCTGTGCCAGCATTAAAATTGTGTTCTGTTTGGTGAATATCCTTATATTTAGACCAGTTGAGAGGTTTCGGCTTAAGTGGAGTTCACCATCTGGTATATGCACTGACAGAGCTCCTGCAATGGTTGGAGCATGGAAGGGACTTATTTGAATAGTTCATAGAAGTGTGACAGGACTACAGGTTCATCCGGAAAATTCAACAAATTTTCATTGCATTATCCACCAACAAAATTTGCGTACAAAATCTATTTAATTCACAAATGTTATGGAAGTTGTAGTAGCCAGTATTAACTTTCTTAAGTCACAGGCACTTAATCATTGCCAGTTCAAGGAGTATTTGGCAGATATATTTTCAGATTACAAAGATGTATCTTATTATTGTGAGGTAAGGTGGTTGAGTAAAGGTAAAATGTTAAAACGATTCTACGACTTGAGACAAGAAATTGCAGAATTTATGGACATAAAAAAAACACAATTAATCAAATAAGAGATGATGAGTGGGTATGTGATTTAGCATTCCTTGTACATGTCATAGGATACCTAAATGAATTGAATCTTAAATTGCAAAAACAAGGACAATTGGTTCATGAACTGCATGCACATGTCAAAGCTTTTTGGAATAAATTAAAATTGTTAGAAAGTCTGATAAGAGCTAAAAACTGTTATTTTCCTACTCTAGCAACTCTTAAAATTATCCCATATAATTGTTATGGAGATGAACTGAAGTCACTTATACAGCAATTTGATATAAGGTTTGTCAACTTCCAAAACAAAGACTACACATTCGCTATATTTGCTCACCGTATGGACTCTGATGTAAATAATGTAAATAAGAAAACTTACAGATGGAACTTCTTGGGCTTCAAGAAGATTTAGTACTAAAATCATAATTTAATAACATAGCACTGACGGATTTGTATAATTTATAATTGGTAGAAGAAAAATTTTAATTTGTGTGCATTTTCAAGAAAAATGCCTTTTTGACAGCTCATATCTGTGTGACCAGTATTTCTTTTTAGGATGAAATTCAATAAATCAAAAGGTCGAACGAGAATAACGGATGATAACTTCAATTATCCTTACAATTTCGACAATTATCGCAATTATCCTTAAGTAATATCAACGTTAAAATAGTCTCATAGCTCAAGTACAGAACCATCCTTCACACTGATTTCTTGCATCGTTTATTATATTATACAATTTATGCAAATCTTTATACCACAATATTACTGTAAAAATCATAAATAAATGAAAGATGTATAACAACTTGTTTCAATTTATTTCTCTCTATTCTAAAAAAAAGTAACTCCCGCTGCCGCCACCGCTGTCAAAAGCTTGTCACGCTATCTCCTCCTAAACCGCTGGGGATATCAGGTCGAAAGCGATACCAATAGATGCAGAAAAATGGGGGGAACAAAGTAAGAAATATCTCATCTTTGTCAGACTAAAGTTTTTTTCTTAATTTATGTTTTGTGGGAAAATATTGACTTTCAGATTACGATAACTCACCAAAAAATGATTGCAGAATTTTGATCTTTTTACAATCTAAGACTACAGACATTTCTCTTTCAAACTAGACCTCATTTGTTTAAAAATATTTTAAAACAGACTAATATTTTCAAAAAATGAAAGTTTTTTTTTAAAAAATACCGTCCCATATGTGAATGTAATATCGATGTTCCTCGAATTTTTATCTTACAAAGAAATTATTTACATCATCTGGAAGCTTTCTTATTCATATAAAACTCATTTAAGTCTATCTTAAAATTTCGATTTTTTAATTTAATTTTAAAGCTGATAATTCAACAGTGATGAAAAACCCTTCGCATAAGGGTCACAACAGTAAATGGATGGAAGCTGTTACATTGCCCGAGAATCACCCCTATGTATCTCACTATTAGCCCTAACAGAGGAGTGAGCGTAGCGAGCCTAGGGGCAAAACCCCTAGTTGTTTAAAAATTTGGTCTGGCACTGGACTCGAAGGCAGAGTGATAACTTGGCCCTAAAACTAAAAAAGGTTGCCCATGCCTGCCCTAGATTATAATCTATGAAACCATAAAAACAAACTAAAACCTCAATATTATTTAAGAACTGAATTCTTTAAAAATAATTAATAAATACAATTAGTTGAGTGAATAACCCCCTTTTTTAGCTTTTTAAATGAAGATAGCTAAAATAAATCTTATAAAAAGGTTTTTAATAGTGTGTTTAAAATCTTAGTTCAAAAGATGACTATGTATCCTTTCTTTTCTTCTTTGTGTGAAGCTTAAGGTTAGAGTTTGGAATTATAAATATAATTGCCGTTGTCTCTGTATAACACTTCCGGGCTGTACTCATCTTTCAATTGAAGCCCTCAGTACACAAACGGCCGGTTAGGCTTAATTTCAATTTCAGATGTGGATCAGAATTTTTTCTTACCTAAATTACTAATATCTTCTCCATCAAATCATGTTTGTTCAGCCTATTTTTCTATAAAACATTCAGAACTAAAAAAAATTGGATGTTTTTAGCTGTATATTTAACAGTTTTTAAAAATCTGTTTACATTTGCGGTGAATTCTGAAAGTAAACAAATTTGAATGTGAATGAATCAAGTAGCTCAAGTATTCATATCGCGTAGTAAGCTGTAAAAAACTAGATGGCAGTCTACTACTCCAATCGCATGAAAAACTAAATAAATAAAAAATAATGAAAGGGTTTGCTTTTACAAGGTGTGGATTAAATGCAATATTGTTAGATAATTCGGGATATTTTTATAACTTTCATATACTTTTTCCATTATGACGTCATTATTAGTATTATGACATCAAAATGACGGGTTATCTTCTAGTGAGTAAAATAAACACCCAAGTTTATTGTTTTTTTAATGAACTATGGCTTGAGGCAGTGTGTTTCAAAAACTGTCCTTATCCACAATAAATAACTTTTCATAAATTGCAATAAACTGTTACAGATTACCATATATTTTAAACATTAAATTTATTAAGGAAATAGTGACTTTTCCTACATAATTCAGGTATACCTACATGCAGGAAAGCCTCCCTGTTAATTAGTGAGTAAAACAAAAAATTACTGACACTTTAAATTAAAAGCCATATGACGGAAAAGGATCAAAACTTCAAATTTCCATCTATTCATTTTCATTTTACCTAATACATCATGTCGTAAATACCTTTTTAAGCCACCCACTAGCATCATCATCTTCCACGCAGTGAGCTTAGGTTCAAATTCCAAATAAGACTTGTTCAATAATGTGCTGCCTCCTCATAAGGAGCAATGCTGGCCCACCAAAATGGTGCTCCTACAGTAAAGTAGCCAGCAAGACTTTGCAATGAATAACAAAAGGTGAATGTCTCATGACAAGTGCCTCTGCATTAGGAGGGGAAAACAAAAATAAATACCTTTTAAAAAAATTATTGGTCTATAATCTCCTATAGGAAAGAGGTACAAGATACCAAATATTTCACATCAAAAATAAGTACGTAAAAGTCAAAATATTATTTATAGAGGAGGTACACAACAAAAAGGAATTCAAAAAAAGTTTCTTTTAACACACCAAAGGAAGATTACTTGATTCTATAAAAATCTTTAAGATCTACATAATAATTGGCAAATTAATAACTAAAAAAACATTTTGGTAAGAAATTTCAAGTTCTTCCTGATCAAGACATTTCAAAGCTTGATGAGAGTTTGATCTTCATTTGCAATAAAACAAATATATTTCTTGTCTTGCATAATAGATAATTCTTAAATCATTTAGAAAAAGTTACTTAAAAAACTACAAACCTGAGCTGCAATTTTTCCTTTGCCCATCTTCAAGCCATTTTGAACAACTAACACTAATTTGTGATCTCCTTGAACTAAATCTGAAAAATTCTAAAAATAAATTAAGAATTTTAAGTATATGTGTGTATATATATATATATATACACACTGTATATATATATATATATATATATATATATATATATATATATATATATATATATATATATATATATATATATATATATATATATACAGTGGAATCTCGATCGATCATTTTTTCGTATGTGTCGTTCATTTTATCCAGTCCCAACGATCATATTGCTTTGTTATGTTTCCGCATCTATCGCTTTCCCGCATTTATTGTTCATTTCAATCGGTCCCTTGAAAAACGATAGATTGAGATTCCACTGTATATATATATATATATAATAGCAAAATGACTTATATAAACAAAATAAACTGTACATAACCGTGGGGCTTGGCTATTTGAACTTTACCTTTCACTAACATAAGCAATTAATGTTTTAGTCTAGACATGTTATCTTCTTTATGTTAACAATCTACATTCCTTTAGGCATACTGGAGAGGCATGTTTTTTTTTAAATAGAATTTAGTGTGTTTTTTAACTTCTCTTTATAAGTTTTAAATTTTTATTTGATGATTAATGTGCAGGTTTTCAAAATATAATTTTTGGTTTAAAACGCATTTTTTTATAAACACAATTTACTTTATCCATGCAGGAATGGAGATTTTTTTAGTTTTTTCTACATTTAATAATTTTAGAATAATTAATATATATTAATAATGTCAATTTTTTACTTTTGAAAAATTGCTTTTGAAATAAGTATTTGCTAATTATTTGCCTTTGATTAATCTGCTAAAAGTGCATTTAAAATTAGTTTTCACCATATATTTCAAAAGTTCTAAGTTTCGAATAATTTCTACATCTCCTCAAAAAAATTCATGAGAAAATATTTACTTTTAATATGCTTTTTTTAATAACAGATCTGCTAGAATTTTTTGTAAGTCCAGCATGTGTCTTTAAAAAAAAAAAAATCCTCTACTTACTGACACATATGTACCATATTCTCAGCATTTTAAAGTTATTAATCACTAAGTATCAAAACACAAGGTTCTTGGACAAATTTCAACAAAAAAGGATTTATAAAAGTATTCTTCCAGTTAACAGACAACAAAATAAAGAAAAGGAAAATATTCTATTATCACCTTGCTAACAATTTCATAATAATCGACAAATTAACAACCTAAAAAAAAGCCTTTTCCCGCCAAGAACAGATGTTGCTAAAGCTGGTGATCAAAACAGAAACTGCAAAACCGCCGGTATTACTAGCCATAGTTCTACAAATTTACTATAAATTCAAACCATAATTGTTTGACACTCAATACAGCAAACACAACAATGCGTTTAAAGGCCGATGAATAAACAACTCATAAATCATTGAAAAGCAATAAAAATTAATAACACGTACTAGTTCAGTAATATATATACGATTGAAGTATTGAAAGACAAACTATGCATTCATTAGATATAATTACCTCTTCTTCGTATGAATTTTTGGCAGCATTTTCATCAGAACTTTTTTCATTTTTAAGCCAGTTTTTTAACATAAAACCTAAAAGCAAACCTCCACTGAGAGCACAAATATTTGTCACAACAGCATTTGTTCCGATGTTTTCGAACATATTAATGAAATAATAAATACTATAGATTACGGAGTTATTCAATTTGACGAATAAATTACAATATGCGTTCAGAAAACAAGTCTTTACTTCCGCTTTGCATAATATTGCATAATATACAAGTGAACAAAATTTACCGGTTCGACGGTAGTTGATTTAAACATAAAAGTTTTTAATCGACATCACTTTATTGTATTTTTATTCGATTTGCCTTAAACAACGTGAAAACTCGGTTGCAATGAATCTCGAATGATTAGACTGTCAAATACGACTGCGAATCAGTGAAATTATAAATCCGATCTCGAATCACAGCGCAAGTTTCTCAAATCATATCTTTAATTATGCATTTCAGGCTCACAGATAAAAAAATTTTTGTTCTGCCATATTGAATGAAAATACATTGTTATATGATCTTGAAATAAATGCTAATTTTTGTATCGTACATTTTAAACCATGTGTTTTCTGTAACATATATTTTTTCCACAAGTATGGGTATTCTGTCCTTTGGTATTGGACTATGTGCTGGATATTATCTAAGGAATACGGCTGTTGGATGGGAATTTCGGAGAAGATTTCTCATTTTAAGCAAGGTTTTCCCCCTTTATGTTTTATTCCATTCAGGGAATTAATTGTTAGCACATAATGTCACTAAACTGTTAAAGTATTGTATTCAGTTTACACTTTCATGAATACTTTGACATGAATATTTTAATTCTTGATCTTGAATTTGCTTCTTAGAAAACTAATTTTAGAATCATAAGGTAGTGTATTCTTTGGCATTTAAGAAGAGGTATTCAATGTGATTTATTGTAGTATTTTAATTGATCAAGAATATGAATGAATATGAGTTCATTTTTTTTCCCAGTAATGTCTGATCAATTTTTTTATAGACCTGTTTATTACCATAAAGTAATATGCACAAAAAAATTAGTATTTGCAATGTTTAATGGGTGAATTTAATAATTAAAAAATACTCTGTAATTAGAAGGCGGAAAATGAATTTTGATTTTTTTTAATGCTATTTCTATCAATGTTAAAATGAGTCATTTGACTGTCTTTGTAGTTTTTGTGTTGTATAGCATATTTTTTAATTCCTTTTTGTTACTTAATATTTTCTGAATTGTCTCTAGAAAATTAGTAAGATTTCAAAATTTAATAAAGGTATTAACAGCATTTTAATAAAACTTTTCATATTTGTTTATTATCTGAGTGATGTGTATTGAAATATCATTATCTGATATTAATACAATGATGTAGTTATAAAAAGTAATGTTGAATATTTTTTTTATGTTAAGGATCAAAAAGCCACTATACTAACACAACTTATTATAAGTACAGGGTACTGTAGTCTTTAAAATTTTTGCCAGTTACATTTATTCTTAACTTACCATTATATTGTGACAAAGTTTTAATATAATAAATATGTATTCCTTTCAGCTATTGAAGGACAAAGTGGTACCTGCATATAAGCTTGTGCTAATTGTAAGAGATGATCTTAATATGAGTAGGGGGAAAATTGCTTCACAGGTACTTGAAAGATTAATAAATAATAATTTAATTATTTTCTGAATAATTTTTGCATTATAATTACTCTGAATTTAAATCAGTTTTTATGATATTAGTTTATATAAATATATATCAAAAATTTTAAAACTTTAATGTTTTTAAAGTATTTAATATTTTGAAGACTTATTGAATATTCTTTTCCAACTTGGTAAGTTCTTTGTCCTGAGGGCATTGACTCATGCAATGAAATATAAAATAACAAATAATGTAAATTCAGTTTTGTAGTTCATCAAAAATAAGCATCTACAGAGCTTGTAATTCATGTGTTTCTATATTACATGATTTTAAAAACAAGAAAATTACAAATATATTTGGAGTCATTGTTCTTAATATTTAAGAATATGTTAAATTTGTATAATTTTTGCTTATTGATTGAACTATAAGGAATAGATTTTTTGAGTATTTGTTTCGTCAGCCTCCTGTGATAAACAAGTTAACTAATTTTTTTATGCTGAGCTTTATTGTCACATTTGGATCAAAGTTGCTAGGGTTTAATTATCTTGCTGAAAAACACATAAAGTGAGAGGAAGAATAATCCTGTATATTGTTAAAATAAAGCTTTAAAAAATAATAATCTTGATATATATGTATAAGGAATTTAGAATAATTTTTGAATATGAGAATTATTTTTAATTTATACTATAAATAAATTAAGAAGAGGGAAGTGTATATATATATATATATATATATATATATATCAAGGGGTTCATTTAGTTCAGAGGGAGAATCTGTCTATATTGGGAATGGACCTTGAGTTATAAACAAAACCAAATGATTACTTACTGGAAACTTGAGGAAAATGCAAAACTTGTACATATACAGTTTCTTAAATTCCACTTTTTTTTCTTTTTTTTAAATTGTCGATTTAAATATGCTGTGTTATTGTTGACAGAAATATCCTATGATAAATTCCTGTTGTTATAAAATGCAGATATGTTTACTCAGTACTTTTTTTTTTTTTTAAATAATTATTATTATTATTATTATCTTTCATCACCAATTTTATGTTTACTTAAATTTTAATACATATTCAGTTTAGATACAAATAAATTAAATAGTGGTTTTGGTTTATTTTAAATTTGGTAATTAAATATAAAAATAATCTGCCTAAACATTTTAATTTTGAATCTTCTGTTGTGTAGAGATCTAAATAGAAGAGAGATAAAAATCTCTTATACATATTAGTATGAAGCTCTCTCAGGAAATTCACATTTTATCAATAAATGAATTACTTTTCATGTTTGTTTGCTTTAGTAATTCAACTGTCATAATTTTATACATTTATTTATCATTTTAAGATGTATATTCTATAATTCTATATTAAAACATTTCATAACTCGTAGGAAACAGCTCTGTGTCCCTGTTTTAGATTAAAACAATTTATAATACATTTTGTCTTCCCTATAATTAATCTTATCAGGATTTTCCATTTATTAAGTACAATATATTAAACGTCTATTAATAAATAATTAAATAGAGTTGTCTTTATATTGTTTATTGTCATTTTCTTTTTGCAGTTCTCACTTCATTTTTCAGGTCATTTTGAAATTTAAATCTTAGAAAGCATCATTAGCTAGATAAATTATGATTTATCTAACTATCAAGTAGAACATATTAAAAAGTTATTGATTGATAAATAAATAAATAGAATTGTTTTTACATTGTTTGATGTTTTCATTTCTTTTTACAACTCTCATTTCATTTTTCATGTCATTTTGCACTTTATAACTTTGAAAACATCATTTGTTATTCAATTTAAGAAAAATATCAATTATACATTTACTTGACTTTAAATGTTTCTTATATTATTTTCTTTATATTATTCTGTAAGCCTATTATAAAATGCACTTTTTAAAATCTCAAACTCTTCATTCTTTAGCAAGAAAGATTTTAAATGTTGTCACAGAGTTTTGAAAATTTGAGAATGGAAAAAAAAACTTCTTTTTTTTTTTTTTTTTTTTCTTTTACAAAACAGGCAACTTCCAAAATTTTTTGTTTTAACATAGGGGACAAAGTAGAAAGGAAAGAGAAACAGCAGATAATAAAAATTTAAAATTCTCTGCTTCTGGAAAATATCGATGAACAAATCCTATAAAAGTAATTATACATGATTTTGAGAAGCGTGCAATAAGAAACATGGTTGGTGAAATTGATATCAAAAATAAAATACTGTTCCCCGTTCCTAAACTGCTGTTAATTATTTAAGAAAAAATATTTTATTAACTTTATTGGAAGGTGAAAATTTTGACACCTAGTACTGGATTTGTAGGATGAAAAGAATATTTTGGATATGCCTTCATGCACACTGTAACATTCACAGCCTAGACTATCATTAGATAAGGGCATGCATATTCACACATTCTTTGTCACAAGATAGAGTATATGAATACAGAAACATGTTATGTATGTAGTAGTCTCTTTATCAAGATGTTTCAAAGACAAAAATTGCAACAATACTAGAACAAATTACCAAATGAATGCTAAAATTTTAAAATAAAAGGAACTGTGAATCCTCAAAATTTTACTTTATTTTTTTCAAATAATAAACTATAACATAAAATTTAAAAACTAGTTATCTAAAAAAATACGCATTATGTAATCCACTTTTTTCTTTGCTCATCTTGAATGAGTTTTTTTTTTTGGACTAATATAATTTTTACACAGTTTTATCATTTATTATTGACTACTTATCATTATATATAAAAGTAAAACTTTTCAATTCAGGCTTATATGTGTATACTTTTATTTGCACAAAAATAAGGGAGAGAGATTTGGATATGCAGAATGTTAGGACTACTGTACCTACAGATAAAAATATTCCATTGTTGAAAATCACTAATTCATAAATACAAAAAATGATTATTGATATTATCAGGGTATTCTGAAACTATGCTGTTATATTTTTGTAGAAGAAATAACAGATTTTAAAAAAAATTCATCATTATCTTCTGGAAAGAGCAGCGAAGTTCATGCAAATAAAATATTCATATTAGCAAATAGCCTTAAATTTCAGAAATTACATACAGAATTCATTCTAAACTATGTACCTCCGTATAGTCAAAAGAGTTATATGAGGAGTTCAAGTGGTTACTTATATCCTATGACAGTAAGTTTTCTATTTTATACCCCTAACTTTGACAACTGACTATTCCATGTTGTAAGATGCAAAACATCTCAGTGCTGTTATTTCTAAAGATTTCACTGCGACTTGATTTAAATAATTTCGAGTGCACTTCAGTATTGTTTATGTATATCATTACAAGGTAGTTATTATTTTTAGTGTTCTCATGCATCTGTTTTGGCATACAGAAATGCATCCCTCTCAGACCCTGAAACTGCTAATTTGTGGGAAGCATTTGGGCAAAGTAAAATAGTCTTGAAATCTACAAGTGCATTAAAACTGTAAGTACCATTATTATATGATCTCTGCCTCCTTTTGATTGTTCCTCAGTGAAAAGCACAATTTGCCCTGTACTTTTTTTAAAAAAATAATTAATAATTTAAAATTTATAAACATAATTATTAAGATTTTAACTGTATATCACACAGTCAAAATATTTTACAGCAAATGAAGCAAAATAGTCTTAAATTTTATAATGTGAATGCCATTTTTCTTCAGTTTTTGTTTTATATTTACAGATATTCACAGTATAAGAACTTATGCATTTAAAGTAATAATTTTTAGATTTTAAGTTTGGCAGAATTGTACTATTTTTTCTTTTTGTTGATGTTGTAAAAACTGCAGAAATAAGCTATAGTAGAATAATCCCCTCCAAGTCTTTTGAATATGAATTTTATTTTCTGGCTTTTAATATTCTGAATAATTTGTTCAATTAATTGTTAAAGTAATAATAAACAGGGTATTGCACCCTTTGTATATATTTTGCATATCCAGACTTCGTCAGAGAATGAATAATTTAAATGAAATTGCTTCCTTATTGAACAGAGGTAAATTTTTACATTATGAATGAAATGAATATCAGGAATGTTATACCTTTGCTAATTGTACTAAGCTGCTCCAAAACAAATACTTTCAGCGAGATTGTTCCAAAACTGTGCCATCCTAACACGTTACTTTACTGAAGTTGGTGACAAATTTGACCCAAAAAAATCTACTGTTATTATAGGTGAATCTAGTGGTGACGAAACAAATATTTTTTAAAATATGTTTATTTTCTATATATTTTATTTTGTTCGTCTGTAAATTGAATACATCATTTATATTTTTTTTTTGGGGGGGGGGAGGGGGGATGCATGGGAAACCTATAATATTCGAAGGATTTCCACTGAAATATGACCAAATCTCACGAAGACTAATGAAATGATTTTCCTGTTTTATCAAATCCACATATTTTTAAACTGAATATATTTTAATTGAAATTTGAATATTCATGAATCATTTCATAAAATAGTCAAAATATAAGTCATTGACTATAGCTAGTATATAAGTTTGCAAATTATTTTATCCTAACTTTGATACACCACTGTAATAAGCCAAATTAAGGTATGTAATGATGGAATTCTTTGAAAAAATTATATAACTTTTATATTTTTATGTTTGTGTTTTTCAGTAGTTTATTTGTGTTGAAATGTATGTTGGCTTTGCAGTTGTCATTTGACAAGGGATCATTGCAATGGTTCCTTATCAAATGATAAATGCAATATACATTTCATCATTTGGGGATCATTGCAATGATCCCTTGTTTGATGACCAGTGCACTATCCTTTGAAGTTCAGGATAACCAGGTTTGATTCTCAGTCCTGGCATACATATTCCTAGTGGTTCAAAATCTACTTTTTACTGTACATCAAGGTCTAATTAACTCTTATGGGCTTAAAATAACTAAAATTATTACTATTCATCACAGAGTGGACTTATAGTCTTATGGCATACTTAAATACATCAGGTTTAGAAGATTGACATATAGAAAAAGTGTTTGGGTTTCAAAGAGTATGATTTAACTTTAGTATTCTAGTTATGAATAATTCTTTTAAGCTATTATTTTTTCATTTCAAATTTCAATCCATTTGAATCAATTTGATATTTAGAGAGATTGCAAATATACCAAACTTTTACAATTACGGACTTTATGAAAGAAAGAGCTGTTAACTTTTGATTTATATTGTTTTTCTGTTGATTTTTAAAATTTTGTATTAGTTTTTTACAGTAATTGTTGTTTGGGTTAATGAAAAAGGGCTAGTCTTAATCAAACTTTCTTGGCTTTAAAAGTGTTAAACAATGCTCTAAATTAGTTATCTAACTCTCCAAAACTATGATGCACAGCTCCAAATTTACTCCAAAAAAGCTTAGCACTACTCTAGATTTCAAGTTTAACTGCTCAATAAGGTTTAAAGCTGCACTACATTCCTATAAATATATCTTTGCTAAAGTATTTTCAAAATTATGTTTCTTCTGGAGTAAATTTATTCTTTGTTTTTATTTTCATAATAAGAAATGAACTGTCACATGAAGCAAAAAAATTAGGATTATTTACAAATATTGTAAAGGATGCTGGCAGAACAGAAGTAAATCCTGGGACACAGACAGTTCTTGCTATAGGCCCAGGTATGTCTTTATTAAAATATTGAAAAAATACATTTTAATAAAATTAATGTTATACTAATGTATTTTACTTAACTAAACTAAACCTCAAAATCTGTGCCCGCAATTTTTATAATATATTTTGCTGTTTTTATGTTGTAATATTAGATTAGATTCATATTTATAACACTGAAATAAAAACTTACACAAGATTTATTTATTTTTGTGCTATGACATCTTTTTTCCTAATCCTAATAAACTTTCAGTTGGTTGTCTATTGCTGTATTATAATTTTGCCTACTGTAAATATCCTGATATTATAAAATCAGGAATGAAGTAATGCATATAATAGCTTTTCTACCACGTATCTCAGTTTGTATTGATATGAAAAACTCAAAATTAAAGTTCCCTTTCTATTAGTTGGCTAGCTTATGCTTATTTCAATGTGCTAAATAAGTAACTTATTTCATATGTGTATTTTATTATACACAACCATTTGTTTTTATTCTAAGAAATTTTGATAGATACTACAGGGTGTCCCAAAAAGATCCGCCATTTGAATAACTGAATTCTTTAATAATCGTTATGTGTTATACAGCACCATCTATGATCAAAAACATACTGTAGAAAAATCTTTTTGAGTTATTCTATCTATTGTTGTAACTAGTTTTGCTATAGGCCTATTTTTTTTTAAATAAATTTTTGAAGTTGTACTGATCTTTTTGGGACACCCTGTGTATTATGGACGTAAACAGCATGAGGTAAAAGTGAAATACACAGAAACAGATAATTCAGATGTCTAAATTATGATGTAATTACTGTGTCTAATTATTGATCAAATATTCCTAGTTAGAATACCTCCTCAGAATGTCGGAGCTAAAACCTAACACATTATTTTAAATGCATTCCATAACTGAATCCTGTTAATAATACAAAATTGTAATCTTTTATACATTTTATTGCATATTGATCTACATAAGTGTATCAGTTAAGTAACAATATTGAATGTACTTATATGTGTGAAACAAACATGAGTTACTTATATAATAAAGATACATCATTATACTTTCTTTCTTTTGTAGGTCCAAAAGAGGTAGTTGATAAAGTTACTGCACATCTGAAGTTACTATGATTATTTTCATAGATATGCGAAAATCAACAATTTTGCAAATTTGCTTTTTATTTTTAGTAAAAGAAAATATATTAAAATATGTTGCCTACAGGAGAATGAAAGCTATGATCAATAGTTGTGAAATAAGGGTTGTAAACCAAGAGGAAATCAACCACACTTCTTCATAGTTATAGACACAATCAGCGAATAATTTTCCATTCATACTATCTATTAGAAATAGGCTCACTTCTATATATTTTTTAAACTGAACAAACTTTCCTTAATTATTACTAAAGAAACAAAAATTCCAAAAAGCAAAGCTATTTATGAGAAAAAGTACAGTATTAATGAAACAGATACATTTATAATCATATGGGAGGAAAATATGTAATTATACATCAGTCGTAAATAAAAATACACTGTATATTTACTTTTTTTCCTTATCTTCAAAAACAAAAAATTATAATCTAATCCTTATATTATTCATCAGAATAGTTAATTATAGCATTTATTTGCTGAATGTGTCCATATATGACAGGGGTTATCAACCTTTTAATACCTTTTTCCCACTTTTCTATCTGTTGATGGTGAAATTTCCTTACTGCTTACTGGTTCTACAGTAACTCAATTTAGCAAAAGTTGGAAGTAGTTTTCATATGGTTTGTAAAAAATATGTACTTAATTTTATATTTTTATTTATACTTTATGTATGTTTATACTTAGATAATTTAAATTCAATGAATTTCCACATTTCCATCAATACAGTACCTACTAGTATGGGAGCTCCTTAACACTAGAACTGGAGCACTTTCATATACTTAGAACCACAGAGTGGGCCAGTTTGACCTTAGATAGCAAAGCACATAAAAATTAACAAAAATTTTAATTTCATTAACTAAAATATTCATTGAGGCATTGAAAGTGGTCTAAGTCACATTTTCAACTTTTTTCATTTAGGGGCAAATATATAATCTCCATGTTCAATTTATAGTGGAATTGTAAATAGTTATTAATTGCAATATTGTAATAATTGTTATGAATTATAATTTGTTCAATTTATGGTGGAATATTTTGTAGTTTTTGCAGTTAAACTCTTTTGTCTTACACCACTTGACTTACTGACTTACACCACTTTGCCTTTTACCGCCTCATATGATAATTAATATTCCCTAGAACTTACACTAAATATATATAAATCATCAGAAATCAACTAAAATTTTGGAAGATGGTGTTATTCAAAATATTACTTCCTTACATATAATAACGTCTTCCTTAAACAAAATAAAATTATACTTCATAACTTTAATGGAAAATAGAGTATCTCATTTAAATATGTTTATAGAACATTTTAAAGAAGAATTTAAAGAAATATTAAAATATTTATTACTTATTTACTAGTTTTTCTGATTTAGTTTACCCAATTTACTGTGGGCAGAACTTAGAAATAAGTTTTGTGTTCAACTCATTCTAAGCTGTTGACATATTCTTATTCTCACAAATCTAACCATGTACTCCCCACATACACACCATAAAAAAGGTACAGCTTAAAGACTGAGTGATGGCTGGTGGTAAGTCTTGGCCTTGTTATGCACACTAAATTTTGTGCATTAGTCTACCAAACTCATTTGTTAACCCCGTGTCCATGAGTATACTTGTGTCCAGTGAATTATCATCCATAAGTTTAGAGATGGCATTGTAAAGTAAATTGGAAAAGCATATTTTAAAAAGTCCAACTTACGAAGTTCTTGAAAATGAATGTATTTGATGTATGAAGGAAGAATAAAATTAGTAACAACGGATAAAAACCCCTAATGCCAATCATGAAGGCTTGAATCACCCACTTGTAGGCACTAAGGACCAGGTTGATGACCACTGATATATAACCTCATTTTAAATAAAAAGCAGTTCAGTTAGCTACCCAATAAAAGTTAATTATAAATTATACGTAAAAAAGGGGGTCTTTTCAAACTGAAAATTTATATTGAAGTTAAAACTCTGCAAAAACATATTGGTATAAAAAAAATTTATGTTGCTCTACTTTAAATAATCATATATGCACTTTATTATTCATTATAATGAGTTTCCTATCGTATATATAAAAAGTAGCTTCTATATTGTATATTTATTTATGTATGTCTAATATTTTTAACTTTCAAAATCATAACAATACAGTGGGGCATTAACGAATACAGATTTCATTGAACAACATAATTTGTTTCCAGTTAAGAGCATACGTTAAAATTTAAAAATTAGTAGGATCCAAATGACCTGGTTTTAGAAGCACTAATATTGAATGATGATCATGAGTCTGCAATCACATCCATATGGCAACTTACCAAATATTTTACTATTGCATCATTTGTATTTTAGATTCAAATTTCAAAGCTGCAAAAACTGATCAAGCTAATAGAAAATACACCCAATTCTCTTTTTGCACAGTTTCGAAATAATAACATGGTCCAAGAAAAAGAATCAATCAATTTTTTCCACTGTTTTTTTTAATATATATATATATATATATATATATATATATATATATATATATATAAACTTTAACACAGTTTAAAAATCTTAAAATAATAAAAAATTTGAGTGCAATGTTATCAGAAATATTTTACAGAATGTGGATGATTCCACTTTAGTTTAAAGTAGTGATGATGAAGGTGTGGTTCCACTATTTGCAAGTACAATTTTAGAAGGTCTCCAACTAGCCAATAAACTTGAAAATTATTTTCTTACAAATGATGACATCGAACGAGTTGTGCCATTCCAACATTATTTAAAAATTATTATGGCATGTTATGAAGAATCCTATAAAGAACTAACAAAAACAAAATTACAGTGTCTGATAACCGAATTCGTATTCAAAATAGGGGAAACAAAAGAAATATGATGTGAATTTTATTCAAGATACACTTGTAGATATATCGGCAATAAATATTTCCTGTGACAAGAGGAATTTTTCACCACCAAAAAACATCAGTAAACAGGCACATTTATTGTCTAGTAGTGACTGAATGTTATATGTATGTACGTATAAATAAAAAATAAATTTAATTTATTTTTAACCACTTCCAACTGCCACATTTTTTCAATTAAAAAAATAACCCATATAAACATAATTAAAATAAGATTTGTGGATTTGCTGTTACATATTTATACAAGTTCAGTTGATTAAATCCAAATTTCATATGAAAAATTAAGTATATTTGGATTGGACCTATCTCCAATTTTTATATGTTCACTGTATCTTTTTTTTTCCTTTTTCTTTTTTTTTTTCCATGGTAATCTCTAAAAGAGTATCGGGTGTATTTTCCAAGTGATTGAAATGAAACTCAAAAGAATATGTTAATGAGATTTTTTTTCCATCATATAAGATTAAAATACATAAAAACATACCAAAGTGTTATTATATTATAAGTTAGTCAGTGTATCAGTCCACAGCCAAGATATGAGGCAGTGAAAGGCAAAGTAGTGTAAGTCACGTTTTCAACTTTTTTTATTTGAGGGCAAAAATGTAATCTCCATGTTCAATTTATAGTGGAATTATGAATAATTATTTTTTTCAATATTATAATAATTATTATAAATTATAATTTGTTCAATTTATAGTGGAATTTTTGCAGTTTTTGCAGCAAAACACTGTGGACTTACACCACTTTGCCTTTCACCGCCTCATATGCCAAATCTGAATCCTAGGCTTCTACAAGGAAATGACCAAATTAACAGTGGGCTTACGATCACTCCAGTAAAGTCTACTTTAGTAGCAGCTTTTCAAAAGGATGCAAAAACCCTAGTCACTGGAAGTTAAGTGAAATGAACCAAAATTCTACATTTAATTTTAAAGAAAATCTGTAACTTCTGGGCACAGCAGAAGGTGATTATACCATAAAAGAGATTTCGAAATTATGTATAAATGTAAAGTAAGAGCTCAAACTTGCCATGTAAACTGGTGTCTATTTTAAAAAAAAAGAAATATTTGCATTTGCAAAAATTTTACTCCCAGATTTAGAGCTAGGGAGTCAATTTGACTCAATTTTGAAGGTCAAGCTCTATTAATTCTAAAACATTCTTTTACATCAGTAATGTTATATATTAATGTATTATATGAGTAAAATTCTGTACTACAACAAAGAAACTGAATTTTCGATTTGATGTCTAGAATACAAAAGTTGTTACAGCTTTAATGTCAACAAATTTTCATATATTATTTCATTATGTTAAAAAATGTTGCTAAATTAGTGATAGTCAAAATGTAAGAATAATCTAAAATATTATGATATGCAAAAAAGAAATTAAATTAAATCATAAAGTGACTTACTATCTATATATATAAAACAGTTCTGTAACTGACTGACTCACTGACATACAACGCACAGACCAAACCGCTGGACCTGAAGGGCTGAAATTTTGCATGGTGATTCTTCTTATAGTGTAAGGGTGCACTAAGAAAGATTTTTGAAAAATTCTTAGATTTTTTAAAATTAAATTTTTAAGCTGTTTTATTAACTTTTTTTAAGTTTGCATTTAAAATAATAATTTGAGGGTTATAAAATTTATATCACAAGAAAGATCATAAAAATTCCTTTGAAATGAATTCTTTTTCGAATCTTTATCTCCATTTTCTGATTTTTGGTGAATTTTTAAAGATTAATTTTTAGAATTTAATTTATTAAATGCTGATCACGTGATTTCTTTTTCTGGTACTTTATATAAATTTAACGTCACGTCCATAATAATGAAATAGACAAAAAAATATTTTTTCCCTTGCTAATGCGGCAGACGATTGGACATTATCCAAAAAAATATTAAAATACAGTAAAAGATATGTTCCTCAAACTGTACTCTTTATTATGACCTATTAGATTTAATTTGAATATTTTCTTCTACATTATTTTGTCTATAAAAATATCACTTACGATTTTTTTATAAATATATATATATATATATATATATATATATATATATATATATATATATATATATATATATTTTTACATCAATTGTATACATTGATCGCTGTATTTATTATACACACACACACACATATATATATATATATATATATATATATTTGGCATTAATTTCATACATTGACCGTTGTATTTAATTTAAATGTTCTCCGTAGCGAAGTACGGGTTTTCAGCTAGTATTAAATATAATTAAAACCAACCTCTTATACTGAAAAATAAATTTACCATTTGAGCAAGAATTTTTTAAGTGAAAACATTATGAAATTTAAAGATTAATAGAGGCAGACAATAATATCATAAAAACCATTATCCAAAATAAAAAATATAGATAGTTTATGATTACAAACTAAAAACTTAAAGCATGCTTTAATAATCATTTTTTACATTCTTACTTGATAGAAAAAGTAAGAGATATGCTAAAGTAAAAGCATGAAGAAACTGTTCAACATGAATAATAATGTATTATGATTAGTAAGAAATTAATATAGTTCTGAAGTATTTCATATTTATCAACTTTTTCTTCCATTAATATTCTTTTTAGTCAACTTACCTTATCTTCTGTTCCATCCATTAATCTAAGAGACAAATTGCTTTCAAATGATTCTAGAATAAAAACATAAGTCACCAAATGAATGGTGGATAGCTACAAGAGAATCAGCTGTCTAAATATTTGAGCTTGACTTCTAATGAGACAGCTAAATCAATAAAATTAAACATATGACATAATTGAGGATTTTTTCCATGTCAGGGATCCCAAGAATATATACGGTCAGAATTAGTAATTGTAAATTCGGGATGATTGTGAACAACAGGCAAACATGGGTTTTGAGGCAAGGAATATTTGCTACATTGCCATTACATCATCTCTTTAACTTCCCTCCCAAACTGCAGGGTGTTATTGGAATTCTAGTGTAAGGTTATTTGTTAATATATTTGTTTGAAGTTTTTCTGTCAAAAAAAATTTCGCTAAACGGTTTTGTAAGACTTGGAAGAAATCCTCATTTTGAGAACAAATACAGCTAATACTGAACAAAGACAATATCAAGGTAAATTTAACATTTTCTTTAAACTATAAGGTCATTCACTCTGCTAAGGCCCCGAATATTCTGTAATAACTCTCGCAAGAACGGTGCAATCGGAACGAAACAATGTACGTACAATGTGCTCCTCAGTAGATAGCACATCATACACTATCTGGCCAAAAGTATCCGGACCCCCAATGGTACGGGCTCGGAGAGTCCTGAGGCATATATTAATATGATGTTGGTCCTCCTTTTGCATCGATGACAGCCTGCACACATCTGGGGAGACTTTGCATCATTTTTTTATAGGTGTCCATAGGAATTGACTTCCACGCGTCCATCACAGCTGAAGGGAGGATGGTCGATTTGACTGGCTACGTAATCTGCGTTCAAATTCGTCCCAAAGGTGTTCAATGGAATTTTGATCGGGGCTCTGAGATGGTCAGTCCAGTTTTTGAACACCCATTTCGTCAAACCATGCCTGCGCAAGTCTCGATGTGTGAATGGAGCAGTTATCTTGCTGGAAGAGAAATGGGCCTTCCCCGAAATATTGCCATAGAGATGGGAGAGCAGCATTGTCCAGAATGTCCCTCAGAGTTCATGTTTCCACTAACAGGAAATAAGGAACCCAGGCTAAACCATGAAAAGCACCCCCATACTATGATGCTGCCACCACCAAACTTAATAGTCGGTCACATAAGAAGCGCTCACCGGGCATCCGCCAAACCCAGACGCGTCCGTCGGACTGCCAGATTGTAAAGCAAGATTCATCACTCCAAAGATCATTTTTCCACAGTCCAATGACTGTGAGCTTTGCACCCTTGCAATAGACTCTTCGCATTCTGGGGAGTGATGTTCGGCTTGTGAGCGGCTGAACGATCATGGAATCCCAGGTTTTTTTAACTCTCGGCGAACAGTCATGCTGCTAGCACGCCTGATGAACTTAGGAACCCCTGAGTGATTTCAATCAACGAGGACTTTTGATTTTGTTTCACTACCTTTTTCAGAGTTCTACGGCTTCTTTCACTAATTTTTTTTGGCCTGCCACTTCGTTTTTCTGCAGTTTCACTGCCTCGACGTTTTCACTTCACAATTACCTCACTCACAATGGATTTTAGCTTCTGTAGAATGTCCGAAATTTCACGAACTGATTTCCCACAAAGGTGGCATCCCACTATAAAGCCACGATCAAAGTCACCAAGTTCTTTTGACTTACTCATTGTCTCACAAGCGCATAAATATGACCTGACAAACCACTACAAACACTTTTATAGCTTTCGGTTACGCATCAAATTACGTCACCTGCCAGATCCACTTCTTTAGGGGGGTGTTCGGATACTTTTGGCCAGATAGTGTATCATATGGTTCTCGGATGAGGCATGGTTCCATCTGTCGGGTTGTGTTAACTCGCAAAACACCCGTATATGGGCAGCTGAGAATCCTTTTGCTAACTCACCAATCACCGCTCCATGATCAAAAAGTTGGTGTGTGGTGCGCGATGACTCGGTTGCGCATCACAGACCCCATTTTCCTTGACACCAATGTGTAATGAGTTAACAGAGGTTACTTCCAGCAAGATGGATCAACGTGTCGCACGGCGGAAATCGAGTCTCATCGGCAACAAGGTAATTTCAAAGGGGCTTTTGGCAGGAAACGGAGATCACCTCCAGCATCGCTTGTAATGCAATCGATTACACATACGTTAAGGTATGTAGAGAATTTTTTTGGTTAAAATTGCTTCATCCTAGAGAGAGTTACTACATAATATTCAGGGCCTCTTAATGAAAACCTTGAGGAAGAATCCACAGAAGAGTGTACGAAGAAAGACTTCATAAAATTACAACTGGAAGATGAGACATTGACAAGTGTGAGGGAGCCAGAGATCAGAAACAGGTATATCAGGTCACGGAAGGCGTATTAAGTCATCAAGAGAGGATTTGCGGGGAAGAGGTCCGTTGGGTCGTGCTTCCCGAGTGTACTCAAAATGGTCCATGATGTACCGTTAGCCGGACACCTAAATGAGGCAAAGACAGGGTAAAGAATCAAGTTTTCTTTTTTTTTAGCCTACTATCAAACAAGACGTGAAAAAGTTTTACCAAAGCTGTGAGCCTTGCAAACTCAAACGCAAGGTTACGTATAGGGATAGAATTCCCATTCAGCCTATCGCTAGACCAGAAGTGCCATTCGGGATTTGGAACGTAGACTGCATAGGACCGTTGGAGCCACCATCTAAAGCCATCACCAGTCAAATAAATTAGCGCGAGGGCCACCTATAACACCCTGGTGAAATGTTTTACACAAATTGGATTTCCCAAGATGATTTGTCCTAAACAAGGAAGCAACTTCACGGCCAAATTAACCGAAGCATTTCTTAATGTACTGGGAGTATCACCTCGGTTCTCTACTCCAGGAAATCCCGAGGAAATGTCATTAAGAATTTTTTCTCTGGGACGGAAGACACCCTGGAACTTAGTCACAAAATAAATAACTGAGGTTTTCGCAGAACTCTTTTTGAACACTTTCATAACCTTGCACATCCAGGTGTAGCAGCAACTACACAACTAATTTCATCCAGGTATGTTTGGCCTCAGATGAAGAAACATCTTAAGGAATGGGTGAAAAGCTGCATTGCATGCCAGCGATCAAAAGTGATCAGGCACACCAAGACACCTTTAGGCACTTTTGCATCACCTGATGCAAGATTTTCTCACATCCACATCGATTTGATAGGTCCCTTACCTCCATCAGAAGGGCAGACCTACTGTCTGACAATCATCGATAGATTTACAAGATGGCCTGAGGTAGTGCCTATAGCTGATATTACTGCAGAAACTGTATGTCGTGCTCTGTTCAGTGGTTGGATCTGTCGTTTTGGATGTCCTTCCACCATAACAACAGACCAAGGTCGACAATTTGAGTCCCATCTCTTTCGAGAGTTGACAAATATGCTTGGCACGACCAGAATTAGAACAACTGCCTTCCACCCTCAGTCGAATGGTTTAGTGGAACGTTTCCACCGTGTCCTAAAGAGTACTATAAAGGCTCATGAAAATCCTAGATGGACTGAATGCTTACCTGCCATTTTACTTGGACTGAGAGCTGCTGTGAAAACAGATATAAATGCATCCAGCGCTGACTTAGTGTATGGTGTTTCACTCAAACTTCCAGCAGATTTGTGTACAGAATCTTCACCGAATAAAATTTCACAAAACAATTTCATCCAACAATTGCGGGAAAGGATGAATCACATCAAACCCATCCCTACATCCCATCATGTGAAATCCAAGGTTTTTGTGCACCCAGAATTAAACATTTGCTCTCATGTATTTCTAAGAGTGGATAAAGTCAGTCCACCCTTGTCACAACCCTACACTGGTCCTCATGCAGTACTTTCACGAGAGACCAAAAACATCACCATAGACTTAAATGGGAAGAAAAGTTGTGTCTCACTTGATAGAGTCAAGCCAGCTTTTCTATTTAATGACTTACCTGAGACTGATTACCCTGAAACCCAACCAAACGAAAAGAAATCACCAGAAAATCCTGAGACTGTAAAAACTCAAGTAACTAAATCTGGTAGACGTGTAAAATTTAATAAGAGGTTAATAACAGAAATTGGTTAAAACATTTTGTATATATTCATTTTGTGAAACATTTGAAAATTGCATCACATATATTTCATTTTTGTAAACATTTTGAAAATTGCATCATATATATTACTTTCAAATTTTGACAGGTATATACATATTCATATTTTGTAAAGTAAATTATTTCTCTTTAACCTTTGCAGCATTTTGTATTCAGGGACATATATTAATTATGGTATATACAAGTGAAATGTTTATTACATTCAGATATTACCCAGACTGTTTTCTTTACATATTAATATGTCGAATTTATATGCCATATATATATTATTTTTTTTTTTCATTTTATTTGTCTAGTAAGTTTGCATCAGGTATCTCACAAAGAACAATGTATGTGAAAGATATTTTTTTTTAATCATTGTATATTTAATACTTATTTTTAACATTTTGTCGTTCCTTCACAAGTTCATCACTGGAGGGATACTATTGTAGTGATAACTTATTTCATTTAATTTATAAGTGCATTTCATTCATTTACTGTATAATAGATGGCACCACCATTCAGTGTCATTTTATGTTGCACGACACCGATAGGTGGCGTGGCAGTATTGTATCCCGAGAATTCTCTCGATGCTCGCACACTTCGCTTGCTACTGTATAAACGAGAGGTGATGTTCGGAGATTGAATAAATATTATTTGTTAAGTTTTAAAATCTGTTTCATCAATATTTGTCAAATTCAGGCAACAAACTATATAATAACTGCGTTCTAAAGCGTCTCAGACCTTATCACGTACCTATCAACTTACAAGAGGAAGTTGATAGACAAGTGAAGGAATTGTTGGACTTTATAGAGAACAGCGATAGCGAATGGCCCCATGCTGTGGTCTGTGTCGCAAAGAAGAACGGAAGTGTCAGATTATATGTGGACTGCAGTCACCTCAATAGTTTTACCATACCTGATGCATATTGCGCGCATACCTCATGAAAATCGCGGAGGAACTTTTGTATGAGATTGGCAGAGGAAATTTCATCAGGGTCCTAGACCTGACGAAGGGATACTGGCCATTAAAGAGGAAGCCAGGCCATATACAGTGTTTGTGCAACGTTCTGGGCACTAAAATTGGAAGGTTTTATCCTTCGGAATGACGAATGCAGGCAGTATCTTCCAGAGGGCCATGGACAAGGTACTAGCCCCATAGCGAAAGTACTGCCGTTCATACATTGACGATGTCGCTATCTACTCAGAATCCTGGGTAGAACACGTTCAACGTATTGATAGAGTGTTAGAAACTTTGAGAAGTGCGAGACTTACTGTTAATCTCGAAAAATGTTATTTGGTGAGTAATAGTGTGTAATGTGTAATGATAATGTGAAATGTGAAGTAGAAACAGACGACAATGGTGGAGGTGATGTGAATATAGAAAAAATATACTTCTTACCTCCGTCTCGGTGGTGCAGCTGTCTTGGTACAAAATAATCGCAGGTACACGAACATTAAACATATATTTATTTAATCTACTACGAGACAAAAAAAAAAAAAGTTACAGTGCTACGATACCCCCCCCCCCCCCAAAAAAAAAAAAAAAAAAAAAGAAGGAGGAGGAATCATGGGATAGCTTCTGGCTTGCCCCGGTTAGGCACGCGCCTTGGCGACTTAAGGGTTGCATAAAAAGGTTAATTTCCAAAATGTGTGATTCGTTTTCAACAATGCCCCCCTTTAATCATGTATTTCTGGGAAAAGCCGAAATTAGATTTAATTCACATCTTAATTTCATAAATTTTGGTTCATATTGCTTTGTTATGTTCCAGCATCTATCGTTTTCCCACATTTATCATTCAGTTCAGTTGGTCCCTTTAAAAACGATAGATCGAGATTCTACTGTATTTTGTTTTCTCCCATTTCCCTTAAAAAGAAATATTTAACATTGATGTCTTTTAGTAAGGCATTCATCTTCCCATGTTGAATTAGATAGATTGTGGACTTATTGTCCTCGAACCTTTTAATGGCTAGTTTTTGGGATAGCCAAAAATCCTTTAGGATGTCTAATATCCGTTTGAGCTCTTGAGCAGCAGCGGCCGCAGAAATGAGCTCAAACTCGGTCGATCATAAGGAAACACATTTTTGTATCTTTGTGGACCAAAAAACAATCCTTATACCATATCAGTGCTCCATACTTGTTTTCAGTTACCACTTGGTATATCTCCTTTTTATTTCCGATCATAACCCCTACATTTTCTTACTATCGCTCGTCAACTTATGTAGTAAATTTATTTCTTTTCTTTGGTATCTTGTCCATCGGCACTCCTAGATACTTTCATTCATACGGTTGGTTATTTTGGTTGTTTTGTGGCACAAGGTCCAGATAGGACAAGCTGCCAAACGCATGGTAAAATCAATAAAATACATAAAAAGATATGCTGTTACTTCACGGTCATATAAAGGAGATAAAAACCAAGAAAGGTGTGTGTGTGGGGGTGATAAAACAGTTTCATATAAGATTCATAAATGACTAAGAAAAATTAAAACTGATGAAAATCAGTGATTTCTATAATTGATAAAAACTATGATAATATCAATAACATATATGAGCGATGAAACAAAGAAAAAGAAGTGATAAAGCAACGACAGAAAATGTGATAAATGAATGATAAAAGTGTGATAAAAACAAGGAATAAATTAACAAGTAGACATAACAAACAAACAGAGGTAGAAATGGTGAGAACAAAGAAGGTAAAAACAGATATATGTAAACGGTTATAAAATCAGTCAAAATTATCAGGTGATGAAAACAGTCATATATAGCAAATGATAAAAACCGTAATATAAAACAATAAAGTGTAAAATATGGTAAGAGCAATACAAAAGCTTTTAGTATTGCTCTTACCATACTAAAATATACTACATACTCTTAGACAACTTTTTATCACTTTTGTATAAGAGCATATACAAAAGTGATAAAAAGTCAAGAGTGAAGCTGATAAAAACCAAACTTTCTGGATGGGTAACCCCCAATCCAGATTACAGTCAAGTACTAGAATACAATAAGATGAAAGTAAGACATAAATTAACATAAAAGAAAAAACCTGGGACTTTAAAAAAAAAGGGAGGAGTTAGAGACTCCTCTAAAACAACATCACTGTCCGAGTCCTCGGACACATACAATGTCACGCAACTGCGTTTCAAAACTATTCGGTGGTTCAGCGTGCTAAATAACAAACTCGATAAAACAAGAAGACTGCTCAGCTATAAATGATTTTAATTGCTAACTCGTATTTACATATTTACAAGGGCTTAAAACCCCCAATCAATAATAGGAGCATAGAGCTCGTTCTATATGGGAACTTCTTTCCCGTATCAAAACTACGTCGACGTAGCTTTGATACACATTTCCCTGGCTTTACGTGTTTATATAAGTTTAGTTCCAAAGATTCTGTTTTGGACGACATACGGGTGACATTTTGCAGCAATTGAACGCAGTTGGGAGAACGTTCTTTTGCAATTGTTAGCCCAACAACACTCATTAGCTGTTAGGCCAACGGCATTTTTATACTTGTTGGCCCAACAGCACTAATTTGCAGCTGGGCCAACCATATTTTGTAACTGTTGGCCCAACAGCTTTAATTGCAGTTGGGCCAACCATATTTTGTAACCGTTGGCCCAACCGCATCCATTTGCAGTTGGACCAACCACATTTTGTAACCGTTGGCCCAACCGCATCCATTTGCAGCTGGGCCAACCATATTTTGCAACCGTTGGCCCAACCGCTTTCATTTGCAGTTGGTCCATCTGAATTTCTGGAATTTCTGCCAACGGTAACCATTCCCCAACGATGCCACGAAAATATGCGGTTGGGCCAACGGTATGTGTTACTTGGGTCCGTTCTACACAAAAGCTGAAGCGTCTCTGCCGACGTCACTATTCGAACGACGCAGCGTTCGTCCATCGTGGGGGTTATTACATCACACTCCCCACCTTAACTCTCTCACAGAGTTCACCTATATCGAAAACATACAAATGAACAGCACAGAAACTACACCAGGGAATTTCAGTTACAAATTATATGCAAAACAGCATATACATAATTATACCACTTTTTTCCCTCCTTTGGTATGGAGGAATTAGTGAGTTTACATCAGGGGTCCCCAAACTTTTTACCCCGTCGACCCCTTCATAGAATATTTGCCTTCCTATCGACCCCCAGATTAAGTACTTAACAAAAACATTAAATCATTTGTTGCATTTCGGATGTTAAGCATTAAGGAGACCTGCATAACAACCCAACGAAAGAATTTTTAGTTCCCATATCTTATGAAATCCACCCGATAACATTAACAGAACAAGTAATATATAAAAAAAAATTTTAAAGTCAATTCCTACTTAAGTCAACAAAGAAAAATTTGAGTGTGAACTAATAGTAGGAATTGAAAAAAAGGATTGCCTGCCAGAACCTTGCCTACTGTGCGAGATTAGGAGGGGGGGAAAGAGAGAGAAAAAGTTCGTCAGGTTGGGGATTCGATCTCGCAACCTACAGGACGGGAGAAGCCCGCGATACCGCAGTGCTACCGTTCACACAGTAACATGAGGGAAATTACTATTCAAGAGCAAGAGACGCTCTAGGTCTAAAACTAAAATTGATTAATTAAATTTAATTAATGAATCAATATTTAAAAAAAACTGTATTAACATCAAGTGTCATCCACTACAAGTTTAGAAAAATGTATTTGAACTTGAGTGGATGAATAAAAAGTACTTTTATTAACGATTGAAAATTTGAACAAGATATATATAGAGAGAGTGTGAACTAATAGTAGGAATTGAAAAAGGAAATATTCTCCATTGTTGTTATAATCTTAAAAAATAATACCAAAATTATGGATAGATGGAAATTTGCCTACAGTTCTTAAACCGTACGTGTCATATTACGTAAAATACACAATTATCGTTGAAAACATAACATAAATTACAGGTAGCCCTCCTACAGCACGGCATCTTACAACACGGTTTCGCTCTAACACGATAAGATAAATTGCGGGAACCCTCGTATAACACTGCAACCTGTAACACGGTTTCGCTCTAACACGATTAAAAAAATTGCGAAAACCTTTGTACAACACTGCACTTCTATAGCACTAGATAACATGATTTTTGTTTAACACATTTAAAAACTAAATTACCTTAAAATAATGACGGGAAGGAATAATGAACTATAGTGGCTTTACATGAAAATGTATAAACAAATTATAATTTATTCATTTATAACTCTATAAAATTACAAGAAGACCTTAGCTTAGCCGAAAATCTTGAATAATTTTTCCCGAATGCAGACCCTTCCGCTGAAAGAAGCCTAAAATTCAAAAGGGAGCAAACATGTCCATCTCATGACCTTGTAAGAACAGCAAATAAACCAACATTACAGATTTTTTAAAGAGGAAAATTCTAAATAAAGAAAAAGGTTCTGAGAGTGAAGGTGATATCGTTCATTCGAAAAAACGTTCTCGTTCCATTGTACTGAGCAGTGATAAGGAAGAAATTTATTAAATTAAAGTCGCATTAAATGAAAATATTTTTTTTTTGCAATAATATTTATTGCTTATGTAAAGGTTTATATCTCGAAGAGGCAAATGTGCGGACATTTATAGCGACTGCGTCACAAATTTTGTGGGTGCGAAGAAAAAACTCGACGAACTGTCTGTTCTGGCTGCATCTCACAACCATAATGAGGCGATTGCTCGACACTTGTCAGAGGAAAGTATTAACTGGCACTTCAATCCTCCAGCTGCCCCTCGTATGGGAGGCATCTGGGAAGCAGGCATAAAGTCGGTGAAGTTTCACCTTAAACGCATAATAGCAAATGAAATATTAACATATGAAGAACTATATACCATCATAGTTCAAATAGAGGCGTGCCTCAATTCTCGTCCTCTGTCTCCTATGTCCAGCTACCCAAGTGATCTATCAGTCCTCACGCCAGACCACTTTCTTATTGGAAGACCGCTAATACCCCAGTCAAAATAGACCTGATTTTGACGAATGGCTAAAAAAAATATGAAAGTTTTGAAAATTGGTGGAGATGTTTCTTTAGGCATGCTTATGAACATACTAAAAGTCCCCACCGATCAGACTTGAGCTTTCGCCGCCATCTTGGAAAAAGTGTACACTTTTTTCGTTTTTTGCAAGTAACTTGAGAAATATTGATTTTATGTAAAAAATTTGAATTTAAAAATTGAAGAGCACTAAATTGTGAACAAAAACGTTATTTACTTTTTTTTTTATAAGTCGAACACGAACAAAGATAATTGACTTTGAAAAGAGCGAACCATCACGCCTGGGACGCGGATGCGCGGGTCCTCCCCATCGCGATGGGAGGATGACCCGCGCATGTGCACCCAAAGTCTTGTATACTTACGTTTCTCAAATTTCTGCATATCACAGCTCAAGAGAAAGTTGCAACAACACCCAATCTATTGTTATCAGGTTGTATTGTGAGGCTTGGTGGATTCTATATTTTTATGTCATACTTAGGCTGTATTGGATACATAATGGCTGGAGATGGGTAAAAATAAATACTAACTTTGATGTATGCAACTATGTCAGTAGAAAAAATGTTGCCTGGCTATGCATACGCTAGAAAAATCCTAGCTCATTTAATTACCCAAACAGCTTTAGCAAAAATATTTTTTGACGCCATGGATATATCTGATTTCAAAAGCAATAATCTCAACTACTATCGTTAGAAACCATAAACGGACATAATCATATACGAACCATCGTATATGAGATTAAAATGAGGATGATTTTGAAGCAGTTGAAAGAGAATGGCCCCACTGCAGCCCTCTGGGTTCAGTGCTCTGAAATGGTAGACCTTGTGAAAGCTTGATCACCGTCAATTGTACGGTGAAAGAAACGGTTTCAATATAGTAGTAAACCCGTTGCTGCTTTTTCAGGGGATAGCGCTTGCTAAACAAAACGACGAAGACCTAGCATTTTATTTAGAATATGAGTTAGCTCCTTTTCCGTAGCTGGTATGCGAGAGACAACGACATTGGCCATGTACGATATTTTTGAAGTTCCAAACTAAAACCTTTTAGTCAGGGCCGTTCTAACCCGGGGGTGCAAGGGGTGCGGGGCACACGGGCGGCAAGTCAAGGGGGACGGCAAGTCAGCCGTCCGGTTGAAAAAAATTTAAAACTAATTTATTAGTAAAATAATCAATATAAAAATATCTTTATGCAAGTAACTACTTAGAGTTAAAAATGCATTTTACAAGTATAACTAGAAACCACATTGGTTTTAAAAACACTACTCCACGTCGCAACCAGTTGGGAAATAAATTGTTCGCTTTTGTTTTAACCCATCAAATCGCGTCGCAGGTATCGCGTAGGTGCGGGCGTTTTTTGCCAGGTTGCAGGAAAATACTCGTTTTTGCCCTGAGCCTATAAATACAAGGACCGGGATAATTTGCACTATATTAATTTTGAACGTTTCCATCTCAACAACTGAAAAACAAAGCTTTTTGTCTCTAATTTTTGTGCTCGATTTTGTGATCGCTGACCAATAAAAATATTTCAGAGGTAAGTAAACTCGACATTCTTTTGCGCGGTTAGCGGTTCGAAATTGAAATAATACATTTATGGTTTGATATTTGTTTTGCAGCAAAAAAGCTAGAATTCATTACTTAATTCTATTTTAAATGTTTTTTTTTTTTAAATTTTGCAAATGTTAAACATATACTACAAGAACAAGTATAAACTTGGATTTTTGAACTGCATCACCTTATTTCTTTAACAGGTGCGTGAAATATGGCAAAATTTTCAGAAATTTAGAAAATATGATTTTTTTTATTAAAGTAAACGTAGGGGGAATTGTATTTAAAAGATGAACAAAATTAAAATAAAATCGATTTGGAACGTTTCTTTGCAAAAGTCAATCTTTATCGAGAAACAGCTTAACTTGCATTGCGCCTTTTTATAAGTTCTTTATTTGACTACGAATGTAAAGATGAGGCTCCAAAAAATCCAGAAGATCAATTCAAAATTAATTTTTACTTTGTAATATTGGACACTGCATTATCAAAAATAGAAGAAAGGTTTGAACAAATAAAACACAGTTTTCAGTTTTCTCAACGACCTAAATAATTTCCTTGAAACAGATAAATCAAATAGGTCTACAAAATGTAAATCTGTTGAAAGTGTGTGACATAATCCATTTAAAAATGAAATATATTATAGCTGAAGATTTATGCGATGAAATTGACAACGTTGCACCCTATATTTTCCCTGAAATGAACGCGTTAAATGTGATTCAATACCTATTTACAAATAACCTCATCTATCTGTTTCCAAATTTAGTCATTGCCATACGAATTTTTGTAAACATTGCCTGTGACTGTGGCTAGCGGGGAAAGAAGCTTTTCAAAACTTGAAATAATAAAAAATTTTTTGAGATCAACAATGGGATAAGAAAGGCTTTCAGACTTATCTATTATTAGTATCGAAAAGGATATTTCGGAAGATATAGATGTATCAGATATTATAACAGAATTTGCATTAAAAAAGACAAGAAAAGCAAAGATTAAGCTTTTTGACTGACTTATTAAGTATATGTATTAAGAGATATGTGTTGTATGTATTTAATATAACGTATTCATTTGGTTATATGGTAGTTTAGGATTATTCCGTCGACCTGTCAATGCTCGCGAAAATACGCAAATCCTTTGGCGCCATCATAATGAAAAGCAATTTCCAAAATAAACATTCTAAACACATTAAATTTATTATTAATACAATAATATTATTAAAACACATTATTAATAAAAAGAATCAAAACAAAGTAAAAACCTCTATTTTTTTATAATTTCACATTGAGTTATTCTTGAATCTAACCACCAGTGGCGGATTTACAGATTTGCCGCCCGTAGGCTATTCAATTTTTGCCGCCTCTAAATTTTGATATCTTAGTCCACAATCATATCAATTTTCTATCAATAAAATTCCAACTTTATGATTTGTGCTCCATCATCCTCGTTACATCAACTTTTCCCGTATGGTTAGTATCATTGAGAACTATGGTACAATTCTAAATTCGAATCATTTTGCAGCGGAGTAAAGAAAACAGTATATTTCAACACGCTAAAGAACACTAACTCGCGTAGTCCTGGATTACAGAGTAAATATGATAAAATTTGCGGTTATTGGCGCAAAAGCTACCTTTTGGTGATAATATCGGGTTTGGCGAAAATGAATCGGGTTTGGCGAAAATGGTCGACGGGATAATCCCAAAGTATCGGTTATATCAATACATTAATAATTATTACGTTAGCTTGTAAAATTAAAAAAATAAACTGAATTTATAATGTTTTCTGTAATTCGTTGTTTTATTTAAGGTAAAAATATTTCAGAGAAATTTCAATTTATCCATACGGTATGAAGGGGGGGGGGGGCAAAATTATTCTCGCACACGGGTGGCAGCTACCCCAGGAACGGCCCTGCTTTTAGTGAAGGTGTAACGTGTTCTGCGAGGATAACTGATGATATCTTCTACATTAAAAAACTATATTTATTTAACAAAACTTAACATAGAAAATATTATGCAACGTCCGCTGCCGTACAAATGAGAGAGAGGGTCTCTTTCTCGCTTTCCTGAGCGCTGGGAGGGAATGAATATCATTGACCGACGTAGGCGCGATCTGGTGGTCATTCGCCAAATTATCAGACACTCTGCCGGGGCTTGTAGCATCGCAGGCACTACAACCTTAACCTCCTGAACTGCGTCAACATTGTGGACAGCGGTTTTCTCCTACACCGTGTCAAATGGGGAACAATTGACTTTTTCGGCAGTTTGCATAAATTAAGTTAACTATATAAAAAAGCATTACGGTACCAGCTGTATAGTCGTTTTGAATGGCTAATCCAACACCACTAACACTACAAAAAAGAATTGAGCAAAATATACGGTCTATAGTGAAAAAATCTGTAGACATAAATTTTGATGGAAACATGCGAGTTACTGTTCAACAATAATAGTTCCTTTCAAATGAAAACAATAAGAGCGAATTGGTCAGCATTCTATCAGCTGAGGTGGGAAACAATGGGATTCGATTCCGACAAAGTAATGACGCCGCCGACATTCTCATTATAAATACTGCAATTAATGAAGCATGTTCTGGTAACAACATCGTTGTAACCATCGGTGAAGATGTTGACCACCTGGTTCTATTAACAGCTCTCACTCCTACAGAAAAAAGACATTTTCCCTGTCAAACCACGCAAAGGGAAATCAAAGAAAAAATATATTCATCAAATGAAATACAATCATCGGGACTTACCAAAGTATCCTTTTTCTACATGCGTTCAGTGGATGCGATACTACTTCTGTAGCATTCAACAAAGGAAAGAAACTTTGCATAAAAATGTTCCAAATTAAAGATATGGAACACAACGTGACAGTAGTTAATAAATACAACTCATCGCACAATGATGGTTCAAGCAGGAGAATGCTTTTTTTCTGATCTGGTATGGAGCACATTCCAGTGAACAGTCCCCAAACAAGTTTAGGTACAAATGCTTCGCAAAATTTGACACTAAAATAAAACCATACATTTCGTCTCTTCCCTCAACTGAAGAGGAAGCCAGGCTACTTTCCTTTCGGTTGTATCACCAAGTGCAGAAGTGGTTTGGGAATGAATTGAATCCTGAAGTGTAGGACTGGAAACGTCAAGAGAAAACCCTCGTGCCCATCACAACTATGGATACAGTGGCTCCCGATTCAGTTTTAAGCATAGTGTTTTGCAACAACAAGACTGACTGGGGAGAAAGATGCGTGTGTCGGAAAGCAGGCATCAACTGCACAACGGCCTGCAATAACTGCAATGGAGTATGTCACAACGACATACCCCATTCAAGTTATTGCCCTGTAGATCATGACGATCCAATAAAAGGAATTGATGAATGAAGTGATGCTAGCTGCCCCATAGCTGATCTTTTCAAGACTGACGACGCGAACAATCCCGTACCGAAAAAAGCACGTCAACCATAAAGTAGGTAAGCTTAAAAAATTATACATAATGAAAATACGGTAGTGAATACATCCAAGTTTATTACATTCGTTTATAAAATTAATAATGATCAATTATCTACATACCAAAACACACCAAAGTCTATTTTCTTGTGTTTAAAGAATGCCGCAATGAGGGAGTGGAGATAATTCAAAGGAAAGCACCTGCAACGAGATTTGGACGCTACCTCCATAATCAACGCGCATTTAATAGTCAATATATTTGTACGTGTTATGGTTACGACAAAATGTATTTAATATTTTTTGTACACAATTTAATTTTCTTTAATTTTTGTATTAAATTTTTTTTACATAAAAGTTAATATTTTCCAAGTTATTTGCAAAAACACAAAAAAGGCCTTCAAAATCTATAAACAACCCACGGAGAATATTACTTTTAAATCAGATATGTCCATGGCGTCAAAAATTATTTTTGCTAAAGATATTTGGGTAGATAAATGAGCTAGGATCTTTCTAGCGTATGCATGGCCAGGCAACATTTTTTCTACTGACGTAGTTACGTACATCAAAGTTAACATTTATTTTAAATAAATAATCCAACAGAGATAGATAAAAATAATACGAATATAGACAAAAAACAAACAGAAATCAAGCACTCTGGGCATCCACGCACCAACGGCAAGATTCTGTATAAGTGCCGGAACTGAACCATAAAACAACATAGAGGTAACCGACAGGTCTCGTCATCAGGGAGCCTAACCATATCAGTTACCTCAAGGGGAACTTTCTGAATAGGATGCAGGTAAGCCCAAAAGACATCCCAAGGCCCCGAGTCCCCCAAGGAAGCAATAAGTCAAAAAGAAAATGAAAAGACAAACACAACTTACAGTATGGGCTCAACGCACCGCACATGCGCGGGTCATCCGCCCATCGCGATGGGAATGATCCGCGCATCCGCGTCCCAGGCGTGATGGTTCGCTCCTATCAAAGTCAAATATCTTTGTTCGTGTTCGACTTATAAAAAAAATGTAAATGACGTTTTTATTCACAATTTAGTGCTCTTCAATTTTTAAATTCAAATTTTTTACAGAAAATCAATATTTCTCAAGTTACTTGTAAAAAACTAAAAAAGTGTACGAAGATGGCGGCGAAAGCTCAAGTCTGATCGGTGGGGACTTTTAGTATGTTCATTAGCATGCCTAAACAAACATCTCCACCAATTTTCAAAACTTTCCTATTTTTTTAGCCATAAAACCTATTTTGACTGGGCTATAAAATGCAGTTGCAGAAACCGACTTTTCATCGTCAAAAATCAATCGACTAACAAGATGGCAACTCACCCAAAAACTCGTGCAACACTTCTGGAAACGATGGAATTCCGAATACGTGAGTCGCTTGCAACAACGTCCGAAGTGGTTCTCACCAGAAACTAATCTCAAAATCGGGAATCTAGTGCTGATTAAGGCTCGGTGCACACGAGCGATCCGGTGCCGGTGTGAATTCGCATCGGTGCCGCAGGCTTCAATTCACACGAGAGGCGATCCCGTTGCGGTTTTGGCTGTTCTGTGGAATTCACGTGACAGACAGGTGGTGTACACGAGCGAACAATTAGAGAACGCGAGCTGTAACATTGAGGACACGAGAGTTGGAAGCGTACTCAAGAAAAAGAGTTGTGTTTTCGTACTTTGTTTATAAGTATTTAAAATACAGAAAAAGAGATTATTGGGTCCACCCACTGGTGAGTTCGAGGTTGTTAAAAAGGATATTTTCCTTATTATATGAAGACTTGTGTCATGAAGAAGCAAAGTTTTTAAATTACTTCCGAATGAGCAAACACTCTTTTGAAGAAGTGGTTCATTATACTTCAACTACAAACATTATTTTTCTGTGGTGTTATTAGCAATTGCTGATTCATAATATAACTTTTTGTATGTAGATATTGGCTCCTATGGCAAAGATTCGGATAGTTTAATTTTCCAAAATAGCTCTTTCAATAAAAAATTAGAAAGCGGAGGCGTGAAAATACTAACAGGTAAACCCCTGCCTGGGATGGATCACCCAATCCTACCCTACGTGTTTGTTGGAGATGAAGCATTTTCCTTGTCAAGAAATGTTTTGAGACCGTACAGCGGTAAATTTTTGTCCCAAAAAAAAAATTTAAAAAAAAAAAAAAAATTATCTAACGACTATCTCGAGCTCGAAGATATGAGGCGTTGAAAGGCAAAGTGGTGTAAGTCACATTTTCAACTTTTTTCATTTGAGGGCAAATAAAGAATCTCCATGTTCAATTTATAGTGAAATTGTAAAAAGTTATTATTTGCAGTATTGTAATAATTGTTATGAATTATAATTTGTTCAATTTATGGTGGAATTTTTTGTAGTTTTTGCATCTAAACTCTTTTGACTTACACCACTTGACTTACGGACTTACACCACTTTGCCTTTCACCGCCTCATATGTCGAATGTTCGTTTGGAATTTTGAGCAACAAATGTCGAATACTACATAGGCCTCTAAACGTGAAACCTGATTTTGCTATAAGCATCATCAAAACGTGTTGTGCCCTTCATAATTATGTTCTCAAAAGAGAGTGATATAAATTTGAAGATACATTATGTATCGAAGGATTTTATGACAGCGGCCAAAATCAAGGATCCCATCAAAATCAAGGAGGGATCAATTTAAATCAGATCAGAAATACATGGGCGGACTATTTCATTAGTGATGTCGGAAAACTGCCATGGCAAAATGACTGCATTTAACAATAAATGCGAAGGGAAAATGCGATATTTAAAAATAGCAATAAATATTTAAAAATTTAATAAATGGAAATTAATAAAAGTTTAATAAATTAAAAAATATGTTTAATTTTTAATTTCTAGCATATCGTTTAGATTTGTGTTTTTAAATTTTTAATTAAGTTATATACTGCTATGCTCTGCTGTTTTTATCTAATTACATTTGAGAAAACATCAAAAATTAATACGAGACTGAAATATGACTAATGTAAATTTATCTGAAATATTGTAAACCTGATCGTCGTGATCCGTTAAATAAATGTCACCTGGCACCTCCAGGCATGAGTTCCTTTCTGTCAGCCTGACACCCCGGGACTTGAATTGTCTCTTTGTGGTCTTTTCCTAAAAATTGACCCCTTTTTCCATTTAGGGAAGTGGCCCACCATTATGTATTTAACGGTCTGCTAGATTCCTTTAACAAAAAGTCACATCTGTACTGAATTTTCCAAAGATAGGATTGAGTCTGTTTTCAGACTACAGCTCCGATTCAAAAAATTAGAATAATGAAAGAAAATATGGTCAAGGGAATTGCAAATCTAATTTATCAAATAAATAATCAATGATATCAAATATAAATTATCATAATACAAATCTGCATATTTTGTAGATTATAAAAAATATGAACATATTACAATGAAATAGAAAAGGTATTTAAAACAGCAAGTGAAAAAAAATTCAAAATATTAGAATACTTCATAACATGGTTCAAAAAATTAGAATAATGTAAATATATTGTACACAATTTAATATACTGTAAATATATTAAATTGTGTATTTAATTTGTGTAATTTGTGTACAATTTAATATATTTAATATATTGTACTTTTCACATTTAATATCCCACAATTCACTAAACTTTTTAACTTCCTCTATTAAAAGTTCTGTGCATGAAGCTTCATGGTTCTGTGTCTACACTTTCAGCCATTTTGTTTTTGCGGCAAAATGTCGTCCGTGTGAATTGTGCAGTTGAAATGAAAGTACTGCTAAGCCGTTGTCGTTCATGCGATGAAGCAGTACTCGGGGTAAAAAAACAGGTCGTTGCGAAGCCTACGTCCGTGTGAGTCGGTTAGTTCAACTCTATGTACTTCTGATCGCAACTGCGGTGCCGCATCGCTCGTGTGCACCGAGCCTAAGGGCGAAAACTTGCCACCATTGAAATGGCGTATAAGACGAATTTATTGGTGTTTTCCCAGTTAAAGACGATTATCTAAGAGTGGCTTCTATCAAAACTAGTGACGAATTATTATTCAAAAGTTCTGTTAGAAAACTCTGCAAATCGCCACTGGACAATGACTAAATTTAAGTTGTTTATTTTTCATATGTTTGAACTTGATTATCTTTCTGTTTTAAATTTGGGTTGATATTTTTCATATTTTTTTTATTATTACTGTGTAATTTGTATCTGTTTGTGTATTTTTTCTGTACTTGACTTAATTTGAATTTAATCTTTGTCATGTTGAAATCTTACATTTCAAGGTGGGCCGCATGTTCGGTTTGTATAGACCGCCAACAGATGCCTCTGATGTAGGAATCCGCGCAGGCGTCGACTCGACGGCCCGGAATGTGTGTGAAAACGTTCGGTTCCGCCATGATGGTCGGTCTTGATAAAAGATCCCACCAGATTCGTAAACTGTAAATATCTTCTGTAAATACCATATGCTTATGTACAGGGTGTCCATAATTAAAGTCCCACTTTCAAAAGGCTGCAAAAAACAGAACCACTGGTCAGAATGACTTCAAATTTGAACTGAATATACTGGAAGAAGGGGGAAACGATTTGGCATAATAAAAAAAAGAGTTCCAAAATGTATCAATAGATGGCGATGTAAGCGGTTGGAACTTTTTTTTATTATGCCAAATCGTTTCCCCCCTTCTTCCAGTATATTCAGTTCAAATTTGAGGTCATTCTGACCAGTGGTTCTTTTTTTGCAGCCTTTTGAAAGTTAATTATGGACTCCCTGTATATAATAAATTTTTAAAAAAAAGTAAGTCCTGGTTTAGACTGGCCACATCAGCAGCAGGAGAGGAATGGCTTCTCCTGGCATTTTTCGCGGGATCCTGCTTTCAAAACCCAACTGAATCGCGCCTAATCACGTATTCGGCACGATAAGATTCACTCTAGAACCCGATGGAACGACTATATTGAATCTCTCACTGCGGCAGATAAATCCATATTGGGGGGGGGGGGGGGGGGGCAGCCTCCTTGATTCGGAGACGTAAGCATATCCCGGCACTCAACAGCCCCAAAATAAGGGGACAGTGGACCTTCAAACCTAACATTTTTTTGTTTTGAATGGATTTGCTCGAAATTTGAATATGTGATTAGTACCATAGATATGTAAAAGTGGTTAAAATTTAAAGATGAAATATTAATAATTTATGAATTATGAATTATAAATTATATAAAAAATTGGCCTCATTAAAAATGTTCCATGTGCATTTCTTTTGCATATAATATGGTAATTTTTATTTACAGGATACCTTATAGAACTAACAATGAAACTTATGGCTTATTTTAAGCATTCATCTATATGTATAAAACAGTTCCGCAACTGACTCACTCACTGACTGACTGACTGACATACAACGCACAGACCAAACCGCTGCTGGACCTAAAGGGCTGAAATTTTGCATGGCGATTCTTCTTATAGTGTAGGGGTGCACTAAGAGAGATTTTTGAAAAATTCTTAGATTTTTTTAAATTAAATTTTTAAGCTGTTTTAGTAACTATTTTTTAAGTTTGCATTTAAAATAATAATTTGAGGGTTATAAAATTTATATCGCAAGAAAGATCCTAAAAATTCCTTTAAAAATGAAATCTCTTTCGAATCTTTACCTCTATTTTCTGATTTTTGGTGAATTTTTAAAGATTAATTTTTAGAATTTAATTTATTAAATGCCGATCACGTGATTTCTTTTTCTGGTACTTTAAATAAATTTATCGTCACGTGCATAACAACTAAATAGACAAAAAAATATTTTTTTTCTTGCTAATGCGGCAGACGATTGGACATTATTTTGTCTATAAAAATATCCCTTACGATTTTTTTATAAATATATATATTTTTTTCTACATCAATTGTATATATTGATCGTCATATTTATTATAAATATATATATATATTTACTTTTTTTTGGCATTAATTGCATACATTGACCGTTGTATTTAATTTGAATGTACTCCGTAGCGAAGTGCGGGTTTTCAGCTAGTTAAAAATATAAAGAGAGAGAAAAAAATAATAGTGAAAACACCCTTTTTATGACGCAAAATACCTATAAATCGTCTTTTCAAGTACAAAATTTAGAAATTCTGAGCTACGAGGCATAATTTTTTTCAATAAGATTTATTCGATATACAGTAAGTATATAAAACTTAACCTGGTAGTAACCGGCGATTGAAAGAAATGGCGTTTATTGAGCAGAGAATTAATGTCAAATTTTGTGTTCGCTTGGGAAAGAGTGCTACGGAGACTTGCGAAATGTTGAAGCATGTGTACGGCAGTGATACATTATCGCGAACGAAAGCTTTTGAGTGGCATCGACGTTTCAGAGAAGGCAGGGAAAGTGCCGAAGGCGACGAACGCGTTGACTTCCGCCAAGGGAAGGTCATGCGAGAGGTGTTCTTCGATATCCAGGGCATTGTGCATCTGGAATTCATCCCTGAAGGACGCACTGTGAACAAACTCTATGCAGACATCCTGTGTCGTTTCCGTGAGTCGATCCGGAAGAAGAGACCAAAACTGTGGGCCGTGTAGTGACGGGTTCTTTTGCATGACAACGCTCCTACACATCGATCCCTCCTCGTCGCTGACTTTCTTGCGAAAACGAATACAACTGTTTTGCCACATCCTCCTTACTCCCTTGATCTCGACCCATGCGACTTCAGCCTATTTTTTCTGAACTGGCAAGTCGCTTGCAGGGTCGTCGATTTCAATCTGCAGACGAAGTTAAAAGTGCATCGCAGGCTGAATTAAAGGACGTGGCTAAAAATGGATTCCAGAAATGTTTCGATGACCTTTTACAAGCGATGGCAAAAGTGTGTTGTTGAAGCAAGGGTCTTATTTCGAAGGAGGATGTGTTTCGGCAATTTAATTGATAATACTTTTTAAGTTATAGACTCAGTCCGGGAACTTTTGAATCCAACTCCGTAAAGCACCTGACCATGATAACCTTTCAGCTAACATGTTAAAATACCTTCCGACTACATACATAGTCTGCCTAGCATGGATGATCTCTCTGCAAGTCTCTTGAAACTAAACTACTTCTCTAGCTGTTGGAAGGATGCTATTGTCGTCCCATTCATAAACCAGGATCTGAACCCACTAATCCAGTTAATTATCAACCTATTAGTATACCCTCTGTCTAAAGTCTACGAATATTTTGTTGTCAGAAGGCTTGAAGAGATCTGCAACAACATAGTTCGTTCGGACCAAATGGGGTTTCGGAGGCGGCATTCAACTCAGCATCAGCTATGGCGTGTTGTGGAGCTTATCCAGGATGCCCGTTCCAATGGTCAAATGCCTAGTCATATTCGTAGATATTAGTAAAGCTTTCGACCAAATTTGCCATGACGATCTTATCTTCAAACTCCTTAGGATCTTATCTTCAAACTCCTAAAGTTTTCCTACCAACTAATAAAAATCCTTTTCATATCGGCGATAGTATTTCCTCTCCTAAGGCCATGAAAAGGGGAGTTCCCCAAGGCAGTCTACTCGGACCTAAACTATTTAATATTTAAGTGAACGATACGTCTAATCATCCTAACGTCGACTTAGCGTTATATGCCGATGGTACCGCCATTATCACTTCTCACAGGCACCATCACATTGTGTTCTCGAGGCTCCAAAATTATTTTAATGCGTATCGTGCAGGGCCTCTTACATTTGTAGAATTAAAGTTAACGCTGATAAAGGTGGCGCCGTGTACTTAACGGGTTCTATCACCCCAGACAATAACTTCCTTCTTAATAAAGGACGGATTCCCTGGACCGACTGTTACAAGTACCTAGGTTTTTATCCTAGATTCAAAATTAACCTGGCGCCTAGAGATGGAAGACCTAGTTCGGAAATCTAAGGCTGCGCAGGGTTTCCTCAGCTTTCTATTGACTTGAAAAAGTCGCCTGTCAGTCAAAACCAAGTTGTTTCTTTACAAAGCCTATGTTAGACCTGTTACGATGGGTCTATTGTTTGGGGCACCGCAGCAATCACTCATCTCAAGAATTTACAAGTAATTCAAAACAGAATCCTATGCGATTGCGTCGTGGTACGTGAGTAACGTTACCTCAAGATTTGGACCTTACTACCCAAAATTAAGAAACTTGCTTGGAAGTTTCATAATTCTATTCAGAACCCCTTACTTCATTCGATTCTTCTCTCTGATGGAAACCTGCCGCAACTATCTTCATCTCGTCGCTGTCCTGCAGAGTTAGGGCCTGTTCACATAGGAGTCCGTTGCGGAGCGTTAAAGTATTGAAATATATTTAACCAATGATAAACCTCCAAACGATTAGCAATGAAATTTTTAACGCCTATGATTGGTTTATTTTCGTCTCAACGTCATCTTTCCCTTAACGCTACGCAACGGACTCCTATGTGAACAGGCCCTTAAGCTTGTTGGGTACTATGTTTTTAAAGACTACTCACACATATTTCTGTTCTATAATCCATTATTTATTTGCATATTTAGTTACAAATTTTAATGTATACAAAAGGGTTAATATTTACTCAGCTAACACCGCGGAGCAAAACATAAAAACAAATCTTCCTATTTTTAATCAGTGTTGCCAAAACTTGATAACAAACTCTCAGCGTTGCTAGGCAACAGAATATAAAACAGAGTGAAGGAATTAAAATAGAATATAACTACATTGGGTTTGAAATTGGAACGAATATCTGTTAAAATAATAATTTTAAATGCTAGGGTGAATTTACTTAAGTATAAATTCATGTATTGCACAGTGCTCTTTCCGCTACAAGCTGGCGTGCCTGCTCATCAACATTGAATGCAAAGTGCCCAATAGAAGATACCGCGATCGTAACATCTGACGGCGGGAGGTAAAGCGGAAGTCTTTGACCCTCCAATAGGTACTCTGTCAACTACATGAATTTGAATCATCAGTGGCAACGATGTCATCAGCGCGTTGTTTGAGTGTGTTGCTTATTGAATTCAATAGTCTTTGCAATTTGATGTAAAAAATTGGTCCTTAGCGACTAATTTTCACCGTTTTAAAATAGATCATGTACTGAAATAACATTGATCTTGATGCTAGGCAGGAAAAAAACATTTATTCAAGTGTAATTTACGGGTTTCTTTTTCTGTATTGTAAGACAGAACTGTTTTCAAACACGGTACTTTTTTTCGGTAAATCAATAAATTATTGCTTCTGGTTGATGTTGGCGTGCTATTAAAATATACAGCCCACGATATCAAGATATTGCTAATAGTTGCTAATCTGATTTTTCCGACAATTTTTATCGCAAATTTATAAATATAGCATCATTGTACAAAGACAAAAATTTAGTATCTTTGCACGTTATGAGTTACACAAATGTTTCTGAACAAATAATTAATGCAGTAAAAGAAAAAACATTCGGAGAAGAGTTCCATACCCTGTGCCGTTGGACGAAAAGTAATGTACTCTGCCAAGTGGAGGCAAATGACATTTCACACTGTTTTAAAGCTTTTAGCCTGACAATCAACACTTTGCATGAAAATTACACAATTATTAGCTAATCAACAACATAAGAATATTTTAATATAAATAAAAGTTGAATAAATCATTTATCAAAAATAAATAAAATAGTTCAGTTGGTAAATCTGAAGAACATGTACGGTTTCTCGCCAGGCCATTTTCTTTCGCCAATGGATTAAGGCGCAATTCCACTGAGGGAACTTTTAGGCAACAAGTAGCATGCGGCATTGACGCATGCTACACACAGTCTTTCCACTGAAGCAACAAAAAAAAAGTCTCCCTGCCGCATGCTACAAGTTGATTGTTGTTGCCCGCGCGCATGCGTCACCTTTCACCATTTTCAACATGTTGAACAGTGTTGCCGCTATCCAACAGTCAGCGGATCAGTGCGGCTTGTAGCGTGCGACATGGAGTGGAATATTGAAAAAACCACGTCATTTATTGAAGATTATCATAATTCACCCGAATTATGGAACAACAAAAGTAGTGATTATAAAGATCTTAGACTAAAAAATGATAAATTAAAGCAGTTAGCTAGTAAAAACAATTGTACGGTGGTTGAGGTGAAAAAGAAAATTAAGAATTTGCGTACAGCATTTCACCGTGAGTGAAAATTCACCGTTAGCGCGTCTGAAGGTTTGTTGCGAATAGCACTCTTTATTTTCCCCTCGCGGTTCTTCCTTTTCAGTTGCAGAAAATTGAAGTATCGAATGCGCGTCTTGCACTATCAAATGCAAGCGCGGTGCTACGCAATGATTAATTACAAGTATAAACATTGCAATAGGGCAGTGTCTCGCAGCATGTCACATCTCAACTCTTGCAGATTTTACTTCTTGTTTGGCGAGGAGTGGCAAAACATTGCATAATTTAACATGGCGTTCAATGAGCATTCTTGCAGCTTGTCGAATAAAATGCTCTCAGATTACGCAAAGTCTTTAGATACGGTATCTAAACAAAGGTATATCACTAAATTAAACATTCAGGTACAGCCCGGAAAGGTTTATTCAGTATGTGACCCGTATTTACGGGAGTTTTGATACAAGATGCTGGCCTGAAGTAACTTACCCTGATATCTATACATATCTCAACATAATAATAATCATTCTCAACGAAAGAATGATTATGTTGTCTTAAACCTTGCGAAATATTGAAAAAAAAAAGTGTTAAAATACCTGTTGTTACATACAACTAATATGAGGAATTTTATAAATAAACTTAAATTATTTAACTCAAAATGAGGGTATCGTCCAAAAACACACCCAAACGCATAGGAACGGCTTGTTTTCTGCCACCCGATAATCACGTGATCTATAGTAGACGGAAAATGACGTAGCCAGTGACGTTGCGACGTTTGGTAAAGCAAACTTAACGCTGGCTGTATGAAAATCGTAGTCACTTGGGTCAACGACCGGCTACGGAATGAATATGCTGATGGTGGCAATCAGTAAAATGCAACACATGAAGCAGAAACACCTCTTGCATTCCAAATCACTAACTAGATATTAAACTATTCTCCATACAAAAATCTATCATATATCTGTTTCCCATAAAATCCATTTTTAACAAAGTTAAATCAATCACGTCACTCATTTTGCCACAAGCTAACTCTCTAGAAGACACGTAACAAAATTTAACTTTAAGTATCACATTTAAAATTGTACCACATTTTTCTGCTAATTTGTCAGGATAAATCACATGATAAAATCATGTGATAAATGCGCCGCAAAATAATCACGATAAATGCATCAGAAATTTGCAGCAATAACAACATCGGCACCGTAATAGCTGCAGCTTGGCGACCGTATCATGTTCTTCATATTAACCGGTCAGGCTAAATATTTGCAAAATGTATTAATAGGTTTCAAAAAGTAGGTCAAAATTTAAATATTTTTAAAAATACGTCATCAGTTATCTTGTAGAAAATGTGGTGGGGAAACAATTTATTTAAAATACAAAAATTATATTCATAAAAAAAAAAAAAAATCTGAAAAACTAGAAAATAAACATGAAACTACTTCAAGGTTAGGACATACAAAAGTACAAAAATACTAAAAAATAAATAAAAGTACATAAATCAAGATAATTTCAACAGTTATAGAAGGGGGGGGGGATGACAATGAAAGTATTTCGAATGAATTTTTAAAACAAAAATTAAATTTAAAATATTTTCAAAATATATAAATCAATATGAAAAACTGAGCAAAGTTAATATTTTTTAACTGTTCTGAAATGTTTGATTCAGATTATTTGAAGAATCACATAAAAGCACTATTATACAGTAAGAAAAGAAATAATTGTGAAGGATTTATATCACTGTTACCCTAATGTATTATACATAAATTCAAATTAAAGCATGGACAGATTATGGTGAAAAATAATTGTAGCCACCAAACTACATCCAAATAAATATGCCTTGACACAGTAATGAGCTACATATCCTGTTATTTCCTGTAATAATTTTATATATTTTATTAGATGTATGAACTTTTTAATCTGATGGTAAACAAGCTTTTTTTAACCTTAAATTGATTTATATATATACAGTCGAACCTCCATATATCGAAGTAGCAAAATGCCGGAAAAAAATTCGATATATAGAATTGATCTTAGTTTTATCATAATTCTCCTAAAACATTAAAATTAAAGCTAATTTTCGTATACAAAACTCCATTTCCAATTTATATGAGAATCACATTAAATGAAAGTTAATAACTAAAAATGGAATTAATGTGAAAGATTTATTGAGTACTATATACCTTTTAAAAAAAACAATAATCCAGACAGTGGTTACAGTGATCACAGTTACATTCTTTTAAAAAAAAACTACGAATATCTTGCTGAACAGCCAGTTTTGCGGAAAGTTCAAAGAAATGCTCGCATTTATTCAGTCCATTGAAAACTTCATCAGAGACATTTTCCACGAATTGAAGTCCACTAAGTATTGTTTTAAATGCCAAAAATTGGGAGATTTTATTCTAAAGTGGAATAAAATCTCCCAATATGTCGTGAAAAAAATTTTGATATAGGGAAGTTCGATATATGGAGGTTTGACTGTATACATATATATATATATATATATATATATCATTTACTAGCACAAACAAACTTTTAAATTTTATTGTTAATCTAAATGGAAAAATATGAAACAAGCGTAACTAAGGTTTTGGAACATATTACAGGCATTGCAAATTTAGACTTGAAACTGTGATTCATAATATGATGATATAGTGTTAATATATCTCACGAAATTTCTTTCTCCTCTCTCTACAGGTGTTTAGATCGTCAGGTGATAAATTAAAACATTTATAGAGTCCCTAAATTAAGAAGCTAAACATATTACTGGCAGTTGCAGTTTTCACTGTCAGGCTAGTGTGTTAAGAAACGTTGCCAGAAGATCAAATGTTGTGTATTTCCAGTGTAAATAGACCTTCCAATGATGAAAGCTATGTATTTCCAGTGTAAATAGGCCTTCCTATGATGGAAGCCATGTATTTCCAGTGTAAATAGACCTTTGTATGATGAACGTCATGTATTTCCAGTGTAAATAGACCTTCGTATGATGAAAGCCGTGTATTTCCAGTGTAAATAGACCTTCGTAAGATGAACGTCATGTATTTCCAGTGCAAATAGACCTTCGTATGATGAACGTCATGTATCTCCAGTGTAAATAGACCTTCCAGTGATGAAAGCCGTGTATTTCCAGTGTAAATAGACCTTCCAATAACGAAAGCCATTTCTGAGAGTAGAACCCTACTGAAGTCGAAGATGAATGTACTCTGTTAGAGTAGAACCCTACTGAAGTCGGAAGATGAATGTACTCTGTTAGAGTAGAACCCTACTGAAGTCGGAAGATGAATGTACTCTGTTAGAGTAGAACCCTACTGAAGTCGGAAGATGAATGTACTCTGTTAGAGTAGAACCCTACTGAAGTCGGAAGATGAATGTACTCTGTTAGAGTAGAACCCTACTGAAGTCGGAAGATGAATGTACTCTGTTATTTCTAATGTTTATGAAGGTTGTGGGAATATTCACTTTCAGTAAATACACTTAGAAAATATTATCAGCAATTCACAAAATTTATTGTTTCTTTCCTCATTTAAAGTCGTGGTCCAACCTACAATCAACAGATTGAGTACTACTTTAATTTTTGGTACTTTTCAATTTCACTGGCGCAGGCAATAAAGTTGCCAAATGATACAACCAATGTCAAATAGAATATCAATGCTGGCAACCTTTTACTGCCACATTTTCAAAACGAACTTGCCACCATTTTTTATCAACTGCATTCCCAATACATCAAAAATGAATGAAATACAAATAAAAATTTGGGATTTGCCCAGAATAGAGGAAGAATCTGTCAGATTTTTTTCAAACAAAGGGCTTTTTGCCTAAAATTTATACTTGTGACAATAATTATGAAACGAAATTGTATTTCAGAGACGGAATTCAATAGCATTGAAACCTTTCTGTTTGTCACAGTAAAAGTAGTATCCATACAGACACATGGTTTGAGTCGTCAAAATTGAGTTTCTTGAAGTGTCTGAGGTTTATTTATGGTTGCAGCAAGGAATTTACTTCAGTCAAATAGTGTGAAAAGCAGTTGGAAATCAGTCATGGAACTGTTGTTGACTCGACCAACTACATCCCGAGGTTTGTGTGGATTCTTTGCTGAAATATCAACAACAGAAAATAAGAGGACCTGATATGATTGTTGAAGTGGATGAAAGTATGTTCACGAAGCACAAAAACAATGCAGGACACATCCTGCCACAACGGTGGATATTTGGCGGAATTTGCTGTGAAACATACGAATGTTTCCTTGTGAAGGTGGCAAACCGATTGGCCTACCAGTAACTAAATTAGTACGATATTAAGAAACTATGGCAGGAGACAAAACTGATAAAAATATATATGACAACTGTAACAACAGAATATATATAAAGAAATCAATGTAAATCACTAAAAGCATTTACACTATTATGAGTACAATATTTTAGGCTATGATTTCTTATTGTCCCAGTTGCTCGCCAAGATGATTTTGAGCCCATCCTTGTAGTGTGGCTCATACTCTAAGCTTGGATAAACCACCTCAATGAGTTATGTCACACGGGTTTCTGTAATAGTAAGCTAGCCGGTTCAGAGGGTCAAAAGTCAGTACACAGATTTTTTTTTCCACCTGCTATTTGCCGCTTGACCACACTTGGATTATCTTTATCTATTCCATATCTAACATGTGTTTGGTAACTATACATAAACACTAATGGGGCCAAGGATGGCATGGAAAAATTGGCTTGGCAAGCAACTGGGAATTTTACATATAATTCAAAACTACAAACTTAAACATATCTAAGTTAATGCCATGATAAAAACTACAATTTGCCATTTATCTTATACAATGTCACAAATAATGCAGATGTATTCTTGTACCTGAATTCACAACTTTTAAAAAAATTATATGATTGGCAATGGAAACCATATAGAAACAATATAAAACATATATAAAACAATGACATAAGTAACAGGGGAAAATATTGACACATCTTTAAGACACTTTGGACTTTCAAAATACTCAGAAATTTATGATTGCATGAGCTGTTGTTAAATACCATGAATACTATTACAAGGGTGAATCAGAAAGTGTCTGCCCCTATTTTTTTTTAGTCTTCTACAATCGGGCTAACTGTATGAATCATTTTGGTTTAACCTTATGGCAACCATATCCATTTCCCAGCGTTGGACTTTTCTTGGACCGGCCTGCCCTTACCTACCAGTAGCTTCACAGCACAGTGCTGCGAGCAACGAAGTGTGAGTCATTTTCTAAGGAGCAAGAGATGAACGCCCATCTAAACCGACAGGGAAATGTAGGCCATGTATGGGGAAAAGTGTCTCGCTTTGAGAAATTTGAGATGGTTGTGTTGTCATTTTGAAAAGGGCCGAAGACTTGCATGACAATGAGCATTCAGGCTGCATTTGTCGCTGACAACATTTCCTGCATGGATACAATGGTGAAGCGGATCAGCATACACACCTCAAGGACATTTCCCAGGAGCTTGGCATTTCACATGGGAGTGTTTATGACATCGTTCACAGATCCTTAGGGTACCAGAAGGTTTCATATCGATGAGTGCCTATGATGTTGGATGACATGATGAAAGGCAAGCAAATGATTGCTTCACTGAATCATCTGCAATGTTAAGCCGAGGAGGGTGAAAGTTTCCTAGACTGCATTGCTACTGGAGATGAAATATGGATACTGCATTTTGTGCCTGAATCGAAGCAGCAGGGCATGGTTTAGAAACATCAGGGTTCACCTGTGATAAAAAAATTCCGTTCACTGCTATCTGTTTGGAAATTGATGTTAATGGTCTTCTGGGGTCGCCATGGACACCACTCCTGCTGAATTTCATGCCACAAGGTGAAACAATCAATGCCGACAGGTATTGTTCCACACTGCCACATCTGCAGGCTGCCACCAGGCAAAAGCTCCAAGGAATTCTCGATGTGAACGTGGTTATCCTCCACGACAATGCGAGGCCACATGTGTCAATCAGAACCATCAAAAAGCTCTAGTCATTTCACTGGGAGACTCTAGACCACCCACCATACAGTCCAGACCTTGCCCCTAGTCATTTACATGCTTTCGTTCTGCTGAAGAAATTCCTGGTAGGACAGCGATTCACATACAATAATGAAGCCAAGACAGCAGTCCAACGGTGGTTCCACAATCAGCCGGACGAATTCTACAACAGGGGCATCTCAAATTTAGTGTTGCAATGGGACATAAGTCTGAACCAGTATGGGGACTAGTGGAAAAATAGTATGAGGTATGTAGAACAGTATGTATATTTGTAATTATCTGTATGTACTGTATTTTGGCTAATAAAAATAAGGGCAAAGACTTTCTGATTCGCCCTTGTATATACAGCAAATAGCTATGCTGAATAATTTAAGCACCTAAAGATATAATATGCAAAAACAAAAATTATTTAAGAATAAATCTAGAATTTAGTTATGAGGTAAAATTACATAGTTACTAAATTTTCAAATTATCCATAATTACATTTGAACAAGGCAAGCACAGCAATTATAGTACATTCGTACTAACTGAATGAGGCGATTAATGACTGAGTGAAGTGACCAATGACCTTTAATTGTTTTCCAAAACGTTTTTCTACAGTTCAGCATTCAGTGCATAGTTGTATTAGATACTTGTTTTTAATTTTCTCTGTTTTTGCTTCGAAGTAAATTTTTACGCAATGCTTGTTCGTCATGAATCTATGGAACTTACCTCAAAATAAAAAGGAGTCTTGTCTGCTATTTCCAGAAATACAGCATACTACCAGAATATTGATATTGCAATCTTTCACATCCAATGAAGTTATATTTCAATGAAGAAATTATTTACTGGCAGTACATCAGCACATGTCAAAAAAGTGTTAGAATGCATGTAAAACATTGGTTCGAAAGAAGGCATATAACATATACAACAGCTTTAAGATTCATCTATTGCTGGTGTGAAGAACTAACAGCAGTCAAGTTCTGCCAAAAGCAACTAGGAATGGCAGACAAAATGGTTGTCTATTGGAATAATCATCTATGGAAGATATGTATCATGAAATGGCGAAAGCAGAAAATGAAAATATTGGCAGCAGCAACTGCATTGTGGAGCTCAACGAAAGCATGTTCACAAGACATAAAAAATAATGCTGGAAGAATTTCCCCTCCCCAATGGGTATTTTGCAGCATTTGTCACAAAACAAGAGAAACATTTCTTACACATGGTCCCTAATTGTAGTGCTACCACATTAATGAACGAATTTAAAAAATGCATTAAAGATGGTTCAAATATTTTCCAACTGTTAGAAGGGGTATAAGATGGAAGAACTGGAACAATATGGTTATATTCACTGTCAAGTGAACCCAAAATACAATTTCATTGATCCTAAAACTGGCACGCACACACAGAAGCATCTCAACCAGAATGCAACTGGGGGAAGTAGAAAATAGGCAAAAAAAAATAAAAAATGAAGGAACATCTCGTCACCACCCCGAGTCCTACCTCACAGAGTTTATGTGGAAGAAAAAACAATCCTCAAATGATGATAATGATATCTTTGATGCCATCCTAAAGGCAACTGCTAAACCATTTTCTGCCTGAAACAAAACTTGGTTGATATTCTCTAATGGCATGCTGTTAATACTAAAGTACCAAAATTACATAGCACAGATAGTAGAAACATTGAAAGAACACAATATTCCACTGTCAGATTGCCGTGCACAGGGCTATGACAATGCAGATAGCATGGCAGGAAAATATAAAGGTGCACAAGCAAGAATACTTGAGCAATGTGAAACAGCTTTATTTTCACCATGAATATACTACACACTTAATTTGTTGGAAATGATGCTGCAGAATGCATTCCTGAAGCCATAACATACTTTGGAAGTGTGCAACTTGTTTAGTTCTAGTCCATAGCTATGGGGAATCTTGCAGAAATGTATTGGCTGTTCTCATCACAGCATGTCTAATACATCATGGTCAGACTGTGTTGAAAGTACAAGGTTTGTTAAAAAAAGGACCAAACTTTTGAAATTGCATGTGAACATTGTACAGTTTGAGTTTGCGTACCATGCTATACCTAGCCGCATTCTTTGGAAACAAAAGGAGACTTGCCACATTATGGTAGTTTGATCAGTTAGCAAATTAGAGCCGGTTAAGTAACGCGCACAGTCAGCACTCTGCAAAGTAGTGAGAAAGTGAAGATGACGGACTTTGTGGAGCAATGTTGCAATATTAAATTTTGCTTTAACATAGGTAAATCTTTTTTCTGAAATGTGGGAATTGCCTCAACAGGCCCGTAAGGAGGATTGCATGAGCCATACACAATGTTACTAGTCGTTTATGCATTTCAAATCAGGCAGATCATCGATCGACGGAGATCCAAGATCAGGACGACTCTTGACATCAACAAACGATGAAAACATTGATGCTGTTTGATCTGCGATTTGCGGAAATTGTCGTTTAACTCTGCAGGAGGTTGCAGAAGTCAGGATCAGCATCAGGTCATGTCACGAAATTTTGACAGAAAAACTTAGTATGCATCGCATCTCAACAAAACTGGTGTCACGGCTGCTCACAAGCGAGTAAAAAGTAAACAGTGTCAACATTAGCCAAGAATTGCTTCATCGTGCTTACAGCGACAAAAACTTTATAAAAACCATCATCATGGGTGATGAAACTTGGGTTTACAGATATGATATTGAAACGAAGGCACAATCGTCACAATGGGTTGGTCAACATTCACCACGACCGAATGAGTCGCTCAAACATGAAGTTGTTGTTGATTGTTTCCTTTGTCATGGAGTTGTTCATCCAGAATTCGTGCCACAAGGTCAGACAGTCAACTAGGAGTTCAATGTGGAAATTTTAAGGCATTTGACAGAAGAGGCCTAAACTGTGGAAAAACAAGAGCTGGATGTTGCACCACGACAATGCACCAAGTTACTCATCTCTGCTCATTGGCCAATTTTTGGCCGATGAAGGAACAGTCATCCTTCCCCATCCTCCACACTCTCCAGCAGACTTTTTGCTATTTCCCAAACTAAAAATCACCCTGAAAGGACGCCGTTTTCAAAGTGTAGAAGAAATTCAAGCGAAATCGCTGGAACAGCTACGAGGTATCACACCAAACAAGTTTCAGGGAGCACACGAACAATGAAAGAAATGATGGGAGCAGTGCATGGCAAGCAAGGGGAAGTATTTCGAAGGAGATAAACAGTTGAAAGTATTAAAATAAAGATTTTATGATGAAAGTTCGGTCTTTTTTTGAACAAATCTTATATAGAGCCCTTTGTAGCCCATTTGCCAGGCATCACATTAGCGTTAGAAAATGGTACTTTTCCGCTAGCAGGCGGCCCTGTGCAAAAACCAGCCAAATCTTAGTGATAGCTCACTCTAACTGCAACCTTTAAAGTTTTTTTCTTCTTTACGCTCATGACAACCATAAATAGAAAATTGTTTCATTCATTAAAATATTTTAACCTTCACAATTTGGCAATGACCTAATGATGAAGAGGGGTCTATAAAATTGTTCTAATGCAATGGAATTATCCATTAAGAAAGACTTTGTTCCAATAACCATCCAATGAAGTTATACTCAGTTCTAATTCAACACCAGAATGGCGATACAGACTACGATCATAGAGAGAAAACTAAGGATTGAGATGATCTGATGGATCACGTATCCTTTTTCTTACAGCATTAGAATTTATATACTTGTGGTATTGAATTTTGCAAATTCAAGCTCCAAATAAATCACAAAATAACTGTGGACTTGAATAACTATATGCAGGAAATTTGTGCCAATGCTTTGTTATTGCTACAAAAACAGGAAATAGAAGAGCAAAAAATAATCGTTGAAATAGACGAAAGTCATCATGCAAAGAAAAAAGGTTGGCTGTGTTCTCCCCCCTCAGTGGGTTTTCGGTAGTTTATGTTGAGAAACAAATGATGTTTTCTTGTTGCTGTTCATGATTGTACAGCAAAAACTTTAGTAGCTGCAATAGAAGAATACATTGCATATGGAAGCATTTTTTCTGATTGTTGGAAAGTGTACAAAGCTGACAATTTGCAAGATACCGGCTTTGAAAAGTTCACCATAAATCACAGTTGAAATCTCATTGAACCTGTTACTCGACCCAAGAAATATGGTGGTTGTGGGGCAGTGCGAAATGGCACAATAAACATTAACATGGAACTGCTCACTAACATTTAGATTCATATCTAATTGAGTTTATGTGGTGACGTTTCATCCTAAAATGGACATGCTTTTGGCAATACTAAAAGATATTTACAATTTCATGTGTGCAGTTGAAATTGACCTTTTATTTCTTTAGTATATTCTTTATTGATAGAAGTTAACTATCTTCAACTTCTACACTTTACATTTTTCAATGCACATATCTTCCAGTGACCACTGTGCTGTTCTGCTGACGAGTGGAAATGATCTTCTTAACAAGGCCTAGGGCTGTACCTGCACATCAACCAGGTTATGGGCCTAGCATTCTTCCACTGTGTTATTGCTGGACTGACTGTTTCAATGCTGGAGTGAACATTTCCGAGAAGTTCAAAGTCCTCGAAAAGTACCTATGAATCCTAAAGATGAACTGCAAGTAAAATCAAAATTACTGGCAGATCAATATCCCTCCGATACAGTGGCACACCCAGAGGAGGGGCAAAAATCTTTTCTAGTTAATTTTTTTCTCTTTAATTTATGCAGGATTGCATCCTCTATTCTTAAACTATTTATGAATAAGCAGTCACAAAGAAGTGAGTATCCTACAGCTCTCAGGTATATCAACCACTGTGAACAAAAGACAAAGAAAGTAGTGCTCAGGCCAATGAAGATCACAGGTATCATAGATTGGCAATCCCTTTAGATGCTCAGTCATAGGTCATATACTAAATGTAGTCCTCTCGAAGTGAATGTATGAGCTTATTCTCAGATCGTCTACTCAACGTTCGTATTCTGTGCTATTTTGCATTGAGTTTACTGAAAAGCATATCTTGAACATGAAACTTAGCTTTCCATCTCTGGAGTTACTAATATAAAGGTCTAATTTTCGAACCTATATTTCAGGTTTTTATTCCATTCCATCCCCAAATATTGACTCAACTTCATGAACGTTTATCTTAGCACTGAAACATTTTAGAATATTTTTTTATTCTTCTAACAAATGGAAAAATTGCTCCTACAGCAAGTGCAATAGATTTTTGTCAGTTGAGTGAATGTTATGCTTGCAATTTGCCTTCTATAAATCCAGCAATTTTTAACTCAAAATTCAACTTATTAAAAAATACCACTGATGCAGTTTCTAAATGTAACAAAAGGATATATATATATCCTAGCATCTATTACTTCTGCTTCCAGTACCAACATGTATCAGAGAAAGGTCATTTTCTACCTTATGCATTTTAAATATCTATTCAAGATCTGCCATGACACAACCACTATTTAATGGACTTACTTTGCTACATATGCACAGAGATTAATGTAACCGTGATTGAAGACATTCCAGAGCTTTATTAAAAGAAAAAAAATAGGATTTTTTTCCCTTGAAATAACTTTTTATAATCACCTAATGAATTTTACTGAATTTGCATTTACATATTTATTCGTTCACTCACTCACCCACTGAATGTGGCACTGCACTGATATCAGAGAAGATCTTGTAATGGAGACATTTGTGATGATTAACAAGCAAATTTTGGAAAGGTCCAACCGAGTCCACTGGAGCTACTGAATTGCTTGAAAACATAAAAGCCAGAAGGACTCTTTCCAAATATATATGTCTGCCTCCATATTCTGTTAACAATTCCTGCCACTGTTGTCTCTATGAAGTGCTCTTTCAGCAAACTAAAGCTGATAAAAAATTATATCGACTAAGTCATAGGGGTGTGACTACCTCTTGATCGAGACCTGCATTGCAGCTTTTAAATGAGAGCAAACTGAAGTGGAGTAGAAAAAAAAAGATCTAACGAGCAGAGAAAAAGAAGGGTTGTTCATGCTGAGCTACACCTATGTTTTTGAGGTGATATCCCTCATCTATTTTCGATTCTGATGAGTAACAGCGTTATTATGCTACAGTTATAATGTGATAAGTTCCACACCAATTTTTGTGATGTGTTGCCCCTCATCTCATCAATATGAAATAAAGTTTTGTTTTCTTCTTGTTAACTAGCTGCGTTATTACAGTACTGGGGCGAATGGCAGATTTGGCAAGACTCAGTGTTAAGTCTAATCTTGCAAAAACGGTTGATTTTGATGATGTGATTCACAATTTTGCCAAGAAAATGGCTAGAAAAGCACCTTTGTTTAGCAGAATAAAAATGCCATTACATCTAAAAAATAAAAACGGTTATGAGTTTGTAATCAATCTAGTATTAATTTCATTGCTTATGTATACTGTTTCATTATAGTATGCATACTGCATTATTTTTTTAAATTATCTTTTACAGAAGTACCTGTCCACTTCTTGATATATCTGCAAGTATGTTTGAGTGTAATTAATGAATGCACAATTATTACATTGATTTATCTGTCTACGCTCAGGTGTGGGGGCCCGTATTAGTCTTGTTCAAGCATTAAATAATCCCCTTGGCAGCCCTGGTATGAACTGAAGTTAAGTGACCCATGATTTTTAATTGTTTTACAAAACTTTTTTCAACAGTTCAGCAATCAATGCATAGTTGCATTAGATACTTGTGTTCCATTTTCCTTGTATTAGCTTTGAAGTAAATTTTTACACAATGCTTGATCATTATGAATCTGTGGAACTTATCTCAAAATGAAACGGAGTGTGTCCGTTACATCCAGAAATACAACATCTATATATATATATAATGCATAGGTATGCGGCACAAAAATCAATGATATTTCTACACTCCAAATGGCAACGGCTGCAACTACCAGATGTAAACATTAGCAGCCAACCGTGCGTGCGTAGTAGCTCAACGATACCACTTAATTTGGTACAATTTAATTGCTGTATTTTACTTGTGAATAATTTTAATTTATTCATTTGTTCCATCGGTTTTTCTTAATGTATGTAAGAGGACAAACTTTTCACAAAATATGTTTAGACCTATCAAATCCAGTGTTTAGTCATAGACAGTTGTAAGTTTATCTAGAGTCCGTTCTTTTGATTCTGTCACTGTAGTATCTTCTACTTCTGAAATACTCAGTTGTGTATACCAAGATGTTTTAGGAATATCATTGTAAAATATTAATAACTGCATTATTGTTGCATCACAGTTGTACTTAGATTGGCTCCTGCCAGGGGAGAATTTTGTTATTCTTGCTTTATGTAACTGGAGTGTGGTTTGTGTTCTCGTTGAATAAAGATGTGGCTGTCTTCAGTAGAATCATTATTCATTTATTGTCTTCTGTGTAAATAAATAAGAACCCTACAGCTCTAGGTGATCATCTTAGATAGGCAGAGTAGCATCACCAATGAAAAGGAAGGTGAGTGAAAATCATCTTTACTTTATTTGCTCTCTGTTCTAATAATTACACCTTAATAGTAAGTAAGAGTTAATTTTCTACACTTTTTTTAGTACTTGCTGAATTTTTACTCCATTTTAAAAGTGAAGAAATTTTGCCAACAATTTTTTTTTTAATTTGATACGATTAAGTGTTGATATCTGAATTGTGAACAATAGTATATACAGAAGGTGATGTAATCCACACTATATTTTAGTACTTGCTGAATTTTTATTCCTTTTTTTAAGTGAAAATTTTTCTCCAATAATTTCTTATTTGCTGTAATGATAAAGTGTAGATATCTTAATTTTGAAAAATATTACATACAGAGAGGAGAGGGGTGTAATTTTTAAAATCATTGGTGTTGGGTTTCTCAGTCTTATCGTTAACTCTGTTCTGAAGTAATGGAAATTCACATTTTTTAATATCGATGTTTTAGAATCGCTTTTTAGAGAATTTAGTAATGATTACAAATTTTTTGGATGAGATCCCACTACAACTTAACAACGTATATTTATGATGACAGGTAATGGTAACATTCCTTACATATGTTACTTTCAGTCGAGTTGTTTTGCAAAAGAAAATATAAAACTAAAAGCGACCATGCTGGTCGCGCAGCGGCTAGTACTACCGAAAAATCGATACTGAAATCTTTCGCATCCAATGAAATAAAAGTGTTAGAATAAAGTATCGGATACGTCGCCAATGTCACCGAGTGTTCCCATCTTTCGCAGCAACTGGCTAGGCTTCATGTCACGGAGTTCCAACCCAGTCTCTTGATCCGCTTATTCTCACTTTCCTTAAATACGTTCGCTAATCTTTCTGTAGCTGCAGCAGTGGCGTAGCTAGAACTTTTGCCGCCCTTTCTAAGTCAATCAATTGGTGATTTTTATAAATTAATAAACATAAATAAATAATTGAAATTGAGACAAACTATAGGTGGGGAACTTTTTTACCATTGGATGCCATATTTATATTAGGCAGTAATAAAGGAAGCCGCTTAAGTTAATATACCTATAAATGCAACTTTTATAAAGACCACAAGAAACTTACGAATGTCGCAGTTTCCCCATCTATGAGACAAAACATATACCTAATTTATAAAAAAAATTCCATAAAATATGTTTTATTTTATATTTATAAATAAAAATAAATAATTTCATTTCTTTTGTAAAAAACAAACAAATTGTACACATATGTGTATGTACACAAAACATATTTATATATTTACTCTTCTAACTTTCATAGTAGAAAAATCGTGTATAATGCTCTCAAAATTTATATTATTTGTAATTTCTTGTTCTATAGACAATATTGCAAGATTTTGTAGTCTAAATCTCTCATTGTGGAACGAATATAATTTTTATCAACTTCAATTTGGAGAAGCTCTATTCGCAACTAGCAACACTGATAGCAATTGTTAAAAAAATTCTTAGCAAAATTACAATGCTGGGTACAGAATTTTCCAATCTATACTGTTGAATAAATTTTAGTAGATCAAGAGGGTCTTCCTTACCATCTTTCCAACATTTTGCGTCTTCTTGTAGTGAAGGTACAGTCATAAAAACTGGATCCTTTTTCTTTCAATATAGAACTGTTCTTTATCAATGTCAATAAAGTCATTTATTTGACATTCAAATTCTTTATTTAGCAGGTCGCATGGTATTATACACTAATACTAAATAAAAATATGCCTCCCCCAAAATATGTGCCGCCCGGTGCGGACCGCACCCCCCTAGCTACGCCACTGAGCTGCAGTATATTTAGGAGTTTCGTCTTTGATAATGTCCCAAAATAGTTTTCAGGAACTTCGGGTTTAGTTGTGCCACGAGGTAGTTGAATTTCGTTTCTTCTGACGTGATTCCGCAGATTTGAAATTGCGCTTCGACAGTGTAAAACGATATTTCTAGTCTATCTACCCAGAAGGGTGGGATTTTTACACTCGCATTACTTGCTTCGAGCTGAGTACCAGCTGTTTTGCGATATTTTTGCATTCTTACATTTTAAATCGAAACAATCGGCAAAACAATTGTAGTCCGGGATTACCAGTGTTATTGTATAATGTTTATGAAGGTTGCATGAATATCCATTTTCAGTAAATACACTTAGAAAATATTATCAATAACTTGCAAAATTAATCGTTACTTTTAACATTTAAAACGGTTATACAACCTACAACGCACAGTACAGATCGAATCAAGCATTTTCACTTTCAGTATTTTAATCATGAAGCTACAGATCAATGCAATTTCAATGCATCTATTTCAATTTCAATGCATGCCTTTACTTCAAAATATGTTAATGTCACAGTTACCACACAAATGAAGAAATTGTGAAATCACTTTTAAAATTTTACAAGACATGATGAAATTAATTTGTAATATTTAAAGTCTTACATCATATTTAAAATTTTAATGAATTGGTTATTTAATATTTATTATTATTATTTTCATCAAAATTGTAAACTAGTTGCTTAGCCACACTTTCAAAAGGAAATCTGACAATCTGAATAGTGCAGCCATCTAGTGGCCATATAAATAAATAAAAGTTTCTCCAACAAATAATGTACACTATGTGGGATATTAATACCGTGGAGCAGATGGAGCGAACTGCTCCAGGAACACGAATCACGGGGGCGCAAAATTAGAAAGAGAGAAATAAAATTTCTGGAAACTTTTGTATAGTAAATTTCGATTTGTCACATTTTCTATAAAATATACAAAATATAAATGAAATATATTTTTTAGATAAATAAAACTACACTCATGGACAAAAAAATTAGCGCACCAAGAAATAATTGCGGGATCGTAACGAAACTTGCAATGAAGGTACATGTCGGGGAGATATGCAAATGATTAGAAATGCAGCGTGATTGCGCATTACGTATAGCCGGTAGAGGGCGTTGAACATCGTACTCTGTGGAGTATAAAACAGGTAACCAAAGCTTGTTTGAGTGTGCTGAATCATTTACAAAGGAAGAGCTGAGATAGACATGCCATTACGCCGTGTTCGAAGACAATATAAGCAGTTGTCGCAGTTTGAGAGGGGGAGAATCGTCGGGATGATGGAAGCTGGGTGGTCAACTAGGCGAGTAGCTCGTCAATTAGGCCGCTCTGATTGTGTTGTGAGGAGGTGTTGGGACCAGTGGACCCGAGAGATGTCATGTACACGAAGACCAGGCTCAGGACGCCCTCGACAGACCAGTCGTCGAGAAGACCGCCACATCGTAAGAAATGCACGCGTACAGCCAACTGCTTCATCGGCTGCCATCCAGGCACAGGTAGCACCTTCACTCGGGGCCTCTGTGTCTTCTCGAACCATACGAAAGCGCCTGGCTGAAGGACAGTTGGTATCGCGGCGCCCATTACGTGTGCTGCCCTTGACGCCTCCGTTTTGAGTTTTCCCGCGCACGAGGAAATTGGACTGCAGCGGAATGGAACCAGGTCGTCTTTAGCGACGAATCTAGATTCAATCTCGGCAGTGATGACAATCGTGTTCGTGTGCGGAGAGCCCGTGGTGAACGCTTCAATCCTGCCTTTGCTGTACAGCGACACATCGCTCCCACAACTGGTGTGATGGTATGGGGTGCCATTGCCTACAATACACGGTCACCACTAGTATTGTTCCGTGGCACCATCACAGCCCAGCGGTATGTTCATGAAATCCTGCAACCACATGTGTTGCCACTCATGCAACGGCTCCCAGGAGCCATTTTTCAACAAGACAATGCTCGGTCTCATTCGGCAAGGGTGTCACAAGGCTGTCTCCGCACTGTTACTACCCTTCTTTGGCCTGCCCGATCCCCAAATTTGTCTCCAATCGAGCATATCTGGGATCATTTGGGACGACGAGTTGGGCATCCCACGAGTTTGAACGAACTTGAGGCAAGGTTACAGCAAATATGGAACGAAATGTCTCAAGACATCATACAGAACTTGTATGACTCAATGCCCGATCGTATCGCATCGTGCATTCGCGCTAGAGGGGGGTCCAACGGAGTATTAACTCCTCCGTTCTTTTGCCTTTTTCTCTGAAATAAATTATCCTTTTTCTTTGATTTTCTTATCATTCACTTATATCAAATTAATCATTACGTATGTAAAATTTCGTTTCATTTTGACGACTCCTTCTTGGTGCGCTAATTTTTTTGTCCATGAGTGTATAATCGCCTAAATATATTAGTATGCACTTGACTTTTCATAATTTTGATTTCAGAAAATATTCATTATAAATTTAACATTTTATAGACCTCTACTATACCCATAAAAATTTATGATCATTGCTAAGAATGTTTAAAGGCTCTACTATAAGCACTTAGTGTACCAGGGTTTCCCAAAGTAGCCTCGTGTACAAATGCGGGTGGCTGAATGAAAATAAGGGAGGGGGGAGCAGAAGGAATAAGAAAATTCTGAAACATCCCGAGGACACTGGATATAGGGGGTGTCGGGAAGTCCTAAGCGGAAAACATTTAATCATGTACTGTTAAATTTGTCGAGTGTCCAGTGACTTAGTTTTGTATTTTTAACCCTTGAGTCTTTCTTGAGCAGCCTTGACATCAAATCTGGGATTTGGCCGATAGGGCTCCTCCCAAGAAGCAACCAACACGAAGGACCATGGCGAGAATAAAAAAATGAGACCATGGTAATAGCGGGAATTTTCCTCTCCGTGTTCTTCTAATCACAGATTAGCAAATGCATATTTTTGAATCCCTCTTACGGGCTCTTGAAAATAGATCTATAAATGTGGTGAAAGCCAATGTTCTAATCATTGAATTAAGGTTGATGGAAATTCATAAACAACGGCTGCAAATGTTGTGACGAGTTTTGTCTGCTATAGAAAAAGTGTGTATGCCTTTCCATTCCCTCTTTCCGCCCCGCTCACCGCCTTCGCCACCGGTCTGGAACATCTGCTGCTGTCTTGGGGGTCCCGGGCATCATCAATTTTCTGAACAGTCCCTCACTGGTGGGTGGAGGTTTTGAGGGACTGACTACTATCTTCCCTGGGTCAGCACTTCCGATCATTATGTCCCAGTCTGTAGGGTCTGGCGCCCTCTAGTAACGTTTTTCTGTGTATGGAGACCCCCGGGTCACGGTGTCAGAGAACGATCTTGGCTCGTGGAGAGTGTAGGCGGTGCTCACAGGAGACCGGTCTTTTTGTATCCGCATTTCTCTTAATACAGTACTTTAATGTTCTTGCTCATACTTGAGCCCTGTACATAATTGTCCTATCTCTGTGTATGTGTATGTGTGTAATAAAGAAGAAAAATTAGAACCCGACTCGTATTCAACTCGAACCAATTTTCACACTGAGACCGGCTGAAAGAGAAAGACGCCGTCCTCGTACACAGTCATTAGGGGTATGGGTGTTGGCCCACCTTTTTTTCGCAAAACTTTGTTTTATTGGCGGTTTTCTGAAGACACACATTTTCTGGCAACCCCTACTTGAGAAGGGCTGACCACAGCCGTTAGGTGTTCGGTGGTGCGTTGTCAGTTGGACATATTTAGATTTTGACTGGGTGAGAAGTGAGTTCGCTGCACATGTATGTGCTAATAAAGACTTAAAAACGAATTACACGTGGTATTTTTTGTGATCCCGGAGTCCTGTTTGTACTGCAGCTCGGGTTTATCTCCCTGCCAAACACAACGCAAGATAAAAAGCTGGAAAGGAGGAATCCTCGTAACAAAGTGGTGCCGTGACCAGGATCGTACAGAAAACTTGGCTTTGATGGAAAAGAAGGACCGTGGGCAAAAATAACCAGGATCGCATCGAAAATTTGGCTTGGATTCGTAAAACAAGGTTGGAATTTTGGAATATGAACAGTTTTTATTGAATTTTTTTAATTGAATGTGTACAGGGTGCCCATAATTAAACTTCCCTACTTTAAAGTTGTCTACAGTCGAAACTACTGTTCAGAAAGTTATGAAATTTTGTGTAGGACATATTGAAGGGATGGGAATTTGCTTGAGCGAATAAAAAAAATTAGTTCAAAATTTCACCACTAGAGGGCGTTTTTTGATGAATTTCACATTTAGCCAACATTTACTATAGTTAAAAAATTTATTACAACAAGACATGTTCAACATAACGGCCATCATTTTCAGCTACCATTTCAAATCGTAAGATAGCATGTTCTACAGTTGACTGCAGTGTGTCCGGGGAAATGCTGAGAACATGTCGTTAAATGCTGTATTTCAGATCAGGCATAGTTCTTGGTTTATCAAGACTGACTAGATGTTTCACATGACCCCAAAGCCAAAAGTCGCATGGGTTGAGGCCTGGGGATCGGGGAGGCCACACATTAGAAAAGTGGCAGCTGATGACACGTTCTTCTGTAAAGTGATTTTTGAGAACGTTCTTAACACGAAGGCTAATGTATGGAGGAGCTCCATCTTGCATAAAAATTGTGCGTGAAAGGCACTGACGTGATTGCAGATCAGGAACAATTTTATTCAGTAACAAGGATGCATATCGCTCCCCGGTGACCGAGCATGTTACTGGACCTCTAGAACTTAATTCTTCAATACGAGCCTAGAATAAAAAATGCAGAAAATCCACACCACACGGTTACTTTCGGTGAATGCATCGGAACATCTAAGATTAAACGCCGATTTTCTGGTTCCCAAATTCGCCAGTTCTGAGTATTCACCGAACCGTCCAAATAAAAGTGTGCTTCGTCTGTCCAGAGGATACCATTCTGCATCAACCCCAAAGCGAGCAAGAAACTGAAGTGAGAACCGCTGTCGAGTCTCGAAATCATGTGTAAGCAACCTCTACACAAATTGAAGCTTGTATGGATAATACCGGAGGATATTCCGCATGACCATCTGGACAGTTGAACTTGGCAGATCCAGTGCTTCTGCCACACGACGGACACAGGTACTAGCCTGTTCGTTGGAAGCTTTGTCCTCTTCCACCTGAAGCGCAACCTTCTCTACAGCTTCTGCGCAAACAGGTTTCCTTCCTCTTCCAGAACGAATCTTAAAAGAACCAGTTTCTTCACATTTAGCCACCTTTAATCGAAGACCTTTAACAGTCAATGGACCTTTTCGTATCCCCTTCAAACTCCAAAATTTTCGTAGAGCAACTAGTGCTGAATTATCGTTTTGGTAAAACAATTTTACTAACAAAGCTCGATCTGGTAACCGTAACGGTGACATTCTGATTAGCAATAGCAAGCACGCTGAAAACAAAATATCTATGAAAGTTACTAGGTTTTATAACAGCTTCTGCTCTACGTCAACAAAAATTAATTTGGATATTTGGTTCTTCTTCGTTCCTTCAAATCTTTTGTCGGAAAATTAGTTATCGAACAAGTTTCCGATCGACTTTGCAATCACTTTAAAGATTGTAAAATTTAATACTGCATTTTATTGCTTTCTTCCGTGGTATTACATGTATTTTATTGCATTGCATTTTATGTTGTTGATTATGTCTCTAATTAGTGAACTGTGGAAATATTGAGGGTTACGTACCCTAAAGTCTTTAAGGATTTTTTGATATTGTTAGGCAGGCTTTCGGGTTAGATGTTGGAGAGTAATTTTTAGCTTGAGAGACATTTTTGCATTCCTTTAAGAGTAATTTTCGCAGATGTTTCATGAATCCAATCCCTAACTGTTCAAAATGAAGAATGTTAATCCATTCTTACCTTATATCCCCTTGTTTGACGGGGATTCTTCACTACCAGATGAATTTTTTTTTCTGTCATTAACCGAGTTGCGGCCTATGCGAAGAGGGATGAGAATGACAAGAAGTTTGCCTTAAGCATGCGTTTGACCGGAAAGGCGGCCCATTATGTTAGAGAGAATTTGGAAGCACGGGAACATCTTTTACAGATCTATGTGAGGCCCTGTCAGAAAGGTTTCATGTTCGGGAATCAGAGCATGCTTACATGAGAAAGGTTATAGAAGCTTACCAGAGGCCGGAGGAAGCTAGCCCTTATGTAAGGGAGTATGGCGCACTAGTTGAGACCTTATCTTTTAAGAAGACACCTCAGAGGCTAAAAGGGTCTCAAGCGAGAGAAATGTGGCGGCAAGGGATCCTCTAAAGTACATTTTTTGAAGGGCTAAAACCAACTGTTCAACTGCTCCGAGTGACGGAATTCCTCCATGATGGATTTCAGAATCGGATGCAGACTGGTGCCATTATCTTTGATATAGTAAAAGCTTTTGATCGCGCTAATTTATAAACTTATCAAACTTAAATTGCCCTCTGATATTATTCACTTAATCCATTCCTATCTACTTAATAGAACATTTAAAGTCCGCTACACCAAATTAACTTCTTCTACACGTAACATTAACGCAGGTGTTCCACAAGGTTCGAAGCTCGGACCACTTATGTTTAATATCTTTATTAATGACATTCCACACTCTACAAACACAATACTGGCCATGTTTGCGGACGATACGGCAATATTAGCGAAGAATCGCAACACAAAAATATGTATATATACCTTCAAAGGCACATTGACATGCTTGAACGTTGGTTCGAACGGTGGAGAATTAAATTAAACCCTGCCAAAACGAAAGATATATTTTTTAGTTTTAACAGAATTCCACCTCCGCCGGTCATAGTGTGTGGTCACTCAGTGCACTTCGAGAGAGAGGGCAAATACCTTGGAGTTTATCTAGATAGTAGGTTAACTTGAAAAAAAACAGTATCCGCTATCGGAAAATTTCTTAGAACTTGCGGGGACTTAGCGTACCTCCTATACCAGAACCAAATGAGTATGGAAAATAAACTTTTATTATATAAGACTGTCCTTCGACCCATCTTGCTCTATACTGCTCCAGTGTGAGGATCAGCAGCGGACACTCATATTCTAAGGCTGCAGACAATGCAAAATAAAACTCTCCGTGGGATTAGGAAAGCCCCTTGGTACCTGCGTAATGAAGTAATGCATAGAGATACGACAATAGAACCTATTCGGCACCACATTAAGGAGCTAGCTATAAACTTTTATGAAAACATCTATTCAGTTAATAATGAAGACCTTGCAAACCTCCCGGATTATGACCCTAGAGAGTTTTCTAGGCGTCCTAAAGCCACCATGGTTATTAACTCTGGCCTCATTCCTGTGCGTAATAGTTGCATTTTTCTCCTCTTATTCTAAATTCCAAATTTCAATAACCCAGCTACTTCTGGTTTCTGACCTGTCACTCCTGATTAATCGACCATAGGATCACCTCGCGATTTCCTCTCGTGCCAGCTTTAGCTGACGGAAAGGGGGGGGGGGGTGATAACTCTTCCAGCTAGTAAACCTAGTAGGCTTCGCTACTCCTAGTAAACATCGCTACTCGCTCTTGTTGGATTTCTGTCTGAACGCCCTTCTCAGTACTTTGAAACTTACCTTGACCATCCTGATATGTCATTTTATTTTTATTTATTTATTTTCAACAATTTTCTCCCCAAAACCCCTCTAACTAACTTAATATTTTCTCTTAACCTCTAATTATAACTTAATTTAAGCTAATTTTTTTAAAATTAGTTAATTTATTATTATATTTATTATTTTTTATTCACATTATCAAATCTGCTACAATTTTGCGAACGTAACCATGAAACATCCCACTGTTGATAGCGAGGATAAGTAGCTCATGCTAAGGCGCCTCGCAAGCTTTTCCTACGACGACGACGACGAAAGGCTAAGACCCCATTTGAAAAGATAAGCTTTGACCCACAACCCCAAAACATTTGACGAGGCCGTGGCAAACACCCTCTTGGATATATATAAATCGAGGGTAGCGAATTTGGAAAGAGGTGATCCCAACCCTTTCTCCACTGTGTCTCTGGCCCCTGCGAATGCCCAGGGGTTAGAATCACGGAGAAGCAGAAATGCATAGGAATATTGACGGATTCGGTTGTAGGATTAAGTAAAAAGGTACACTGGTGTAAGGAATTAAGAGAATTTGCAGACTTGGTCGATTAACTCTAGAACTACTATACCGATTTTAATGAAATTTGATATGTTCATACATTGATACAATACAAAACAAATAACCATTCAATAATTGTAATACACACGCATGATCGTACGTAACACTCGTTGGAGTCGGAAGGTATGAAACAGCGGTTGCAGAATGAACAAAAAAATGGGTAATAGATGGTGTTATTTTGCAGCAATCGGTTAATTTCAAATCGTAACAGTAAAAATGAGTAACCACCAACGTTTAGGCCCGTTGCACACACAGCGTTTTTATCTCTAGCGGAAATTTTCTATCGGACGTCGTTCCAACAGTAGACCACAGAAGTCAATTGGAGCTTGCACACACAGCGGAAAATGAAATTTTTCTTCGACGGTAGCCTGTGCAGCTGTCGAGTGCCACTGTGTGCCGGCGGATTCGTTGACGCCAGATTGAAGTAGTTATCCATGTGACCCTATACACGCTTACACACACAGCGGACTCTACCGTCGTAGGGTCTTTTGCGAGGGTGTGGTTGGGGGTTTGCTGGGGGGGAGGCGCGCTGGTTTTCTTGGAATCGTAAAGGGGATTCGAAAAGGAGGGCTCCTCCGATCCCGGCTGGGGGGAGGGGGGCGTTGCTGCGACCCCTCTGGTTTCTTGGACACGTGCAGGATTCCAAAAGGAGGGGTGGGCCTTTTCCCCGGCGACGGAGGTTTTCGCGTGTGTGTAAGCTCTACTTTTAGAACGACGTCCGATGGAAAATCTCCGCCTACGCCGTGTGTGCAACGGGCCTTAGATGATGGAATGAGGTGGCGAATTGTGGAGAGGCTAGAAGCAGGCCAATCTCAAGTCCAAATTTGTAGAGAGTTCAATTTAACGACCAGCGTCGTGTGTAACTTATGGAAACAGTTCCAGGATACCGGATCCATCGAGAGAAAGCCTGGGCAAGGTCGTCCAAGAGCCACGACGGCCAGAGAAGATCGCCATTTGCCGATTAGAGCGAGGCGTAACAGAAGTGCTGCAGCTTCTCAGCCCTCTCGTGACTTGTATGCAGCCACAGGAATCAGTTTATCAAGGGTGACTGTTTCCAAAAGACTTCATGAGAGAGGGACGTTTGCAAGAAGACCTGCTGTTTGCCTCCCGCTCACTTCTACGAACAGGAGAATCCGTTTATCATGGTGCAGAGAGCATAGAGATCGGAGTATGGATCAATGGGCGACCGTTCTCTTCACTGATGAGTCGCGGTTCAGCCTAAACACCGATTCTCGCCGTACGTTCATATGGAGAGAACCAGGGCCCCGCTACCTACCCTCCAATGTCCGCGAAATCGACCATTATGGCGGAGGAGGTTTAATGGTCTGGGAAGGCATCACGTTGGATGGCCGCACACCTCTCCATGTCTTTGAAAGAGGCACTGTGACTGGTGTGACGTATAGGGATGAGGTCTTGGAGCCCTATGTTCGCCTTTTCAGGGGTGCAGTTGGCCCCGAGTTCATTTTAATGGACGATAACGCGAGGCCACATAGAGCTCTTCTGGTCAACGAATTTCTAGAGAGTGAGGATATTCGCCGGATGGATTGGCCAGCCAGATCTCCAGACCTTAACCCTATAGAGCATGTCTGACGCCCTGGGGAGGGAAATTGCAACTCGCAACCCCCCTCTGAGAACTATCCAGGGAATAAAAACAGCGCTGCTAAACGAGTGAGACCAATTGCCACAGGAAATGATAAACTGCCTTATTTCAAGTATGAAATCACGCTGCGAGACCTGTATATCTTAAGAGGGGACCATACCCCCCTATTAACCCATTTTTTTGTTTATTCTGCAACCGCTGTTTCATACCTTCCGACTCCAACGAGTGTTACGTACGATCATACGTGTGTATTACAATTATTGAATGGTTATTTGTTTTGTATTGTATCAATGTATGTACATATCAAATTTCATTAAAATCGGTACAGTAGTTCTAGAGATAATCGACCAAGTCTGCAAATTCTTTTAATTTCTTACATGAGTGTAGATAAGGTTACCGTTCTAACAAGTGATCCGCATCCGGCCCGAGTAACTGTTATCAGATGTTGGAAATGTGAACAAGGGAGGCATGTACAAAGGGAATGCCGATCAGTGGAGAATTTTTCAGAGAATTAATAGAGACAATGTACGGGAAGGGCAACCCCGCGCTTCTCCTCCAACCACCAATTGTCCTGCTCTGGGAAACAATGGTGGTGTGGTAGATAAACCCTATTCTGCACCCTTACAAGCCCCTGTTCAGGCGCCGTCGGTTGCAACCTGTGCGGTGAACTAGGTTAAGGTGATTGATACTACGGTGGAGCCTACCTTACGTGTCGACCAAGAACTACTTCCTGACCATGAGTGCCCTAAGATTGAGGAACTACTGAGAGATGGGAGAAACCCGAAAGGAGTTGATGATGTTAAAGAATTAACCTATACGTTGCATACGTCTTTCGATTTGGGGAAGCGTCAGAAGGATGCTCGACTTAAGATATCAAGGGTCAAATTGATAAATTAGGTGTACTGTGATGTCCCAACTTTTGCGCCTGCCACCAGTAGACAGTTCCGGCCGCCAAAACGGTCATCGTGCTAGTCCTTATAACCGGCGCCCGCCGGACCTGGGAGGGAGGGATTGAAAACGAAAATTGACCCTAAATTCTTGTATGTTGTGCAAATGTGCCACCAGTAGACAGTTCGGCCGCCAAAACGGCCATCGTGCTAGTCCTTATAACCGGCGCCCGCCGGACCTGGGAGGGAGGGATTGAAAACGAAAATTGACCCTAAATTCTTGTATGTTGTGCAAATGTATTTCTCATGCTTTGTATATGTATGTTAATTGCCAGTAATCGACAAAATACTGTTTTTTTATGTGTTAACGTGCTTTTGAACTTAGGTTCATAAGAAACTGGTTGCTCCCCCCCCCCATTGTTTCTCTGGGAGGTTGAAGGAATATTCAGGCCGTGGGAACTGATGGTGTCCTTTTTTTGTTTCGTTTTTCTTATGATACGTTTAGGATTTTTATGCCAGTTTTGTAAGTTATGTGGTAGAGTCTGAAAATCTTTGTAATGCTGCGTATGTATTTTTTATTAAAGTAGTATTATGCCTGTGGTTAGGGAACATAGTTTTGTAAAGGGAGTTGCCATAAACTGCGTGTCTCGGTCTCTCCGTGTTCTGGTGTAAAGGCTGGAATCGTGGAGAATATTTTGTTTCGTAACTAACTTTTGCTTTAGGCGGTGCCGGAGGAGTGCTGGGTGTAAGATAAAAATTTTATTCCAAAATTTTTCTTCCTCGGCATGGTGGGAAATGTGAAAACTTTTGTCTGCTGTAGGTGTAGAAATATTCTGGAATTTAGTGAATGAATAGCTTCCACATATGCTTGTGAATCTTTGTTTTCCAGTAGGAAATACTTAAAATCAAAGTACCTTCCATGAAGCACACATCGGGCCCGACCTGGCATTAGCCCCACTGGGATTATCCGACGGTGCGGGTAGACCCGCAGCAGGCAACCACCCCACGAACGACCCAGACAGCCTGAATTTACTTTTTGAGTAATTAATGCTGGCTCATCTAAAGAGTGCTCAAACAATAAAGTAGCCAGCAAAACTTTGTGGTGAATAACAAAAGGCGAATGTCTCACGATAAGTGCCTCCACATTAGTTTAAAAAAATAAACTTTTTAAGTAATTTTTGAATTTTATGTTCTACCTATTCCAAATTTCAGTTGCTCAGCTTACTTTGGAGCCTGACTAAGGCAGGGGCATACGGGGCAGTTGCCCCGGGCCCCACATCAGAGGGGGGCCCCAAATCGACTAGAAAGTTTAGTATTAAGTATTAAGTTCTTCATTACTGAAGTAGTGAAGCAGAGGGGGCGGGGGGGGGGGGGGGGGGCAAAGAAGTTTTTGCCCCGGGCCCCAATTAGGCTAAGTCGGGCCCTATGGTTACTTGGTTACTTATTGCTTACTTGGGGGACTTGGGATGTCTTTTGGGCTTACCTGCATCCTATTCAGAAAGTTCCCCTTGAGGTAACCGACATGGTTAGGCTCCCTGATGAAGAGACCTGTCGGTTACCTCTGTTGTTTTATGGTTCAGTTCCAGCACTTATACAGAATCTTGCCGTTGGTGCGTGGATGCCCAAAGTGCTTGATTTCTGTTTGTTTCTTGTCTATATTTGTATTATTTTTATCTATCTCTGTTGGATTATTTATTTATTTGAAAAGAAAAATTGACATTTCAATAAAATAATGGAAAAGAGCTAGTTTCAATGCCACAGTCTTATAAGCCACAGTCTTCAATGCCACAGTCTTAATAGCACTAGACGGCAGTTAAAAAGTGTTTAACACATATCTCATTATGCATTATATGAGACATTTAAAAAAAAAAAACCTAGTAAACACATTCCAGATAAAAACAACTAAAAATCTTCATAAAATGTTTTATTGAAAATTTATTTTACCATTATAAAAATAAAACTCAGCATTCAAAAAACATCCTCTTTTATTACAATAGTAAAAAAAATTTAGTAGGAGATAATTAAGTTTTGATTTAATTATTTAGTTATCTATTGACTTTTTTTAAAATTTATTGGTCAATAAACAATATAATTTATTGTCTTTCTGCAAGCAATTCCAGGAAATTAACAAAAGTTCGAGTTGGACGACCTGAAAAATCAAAACAAAATAAAATACATACAGTATAAAAACAACTTTACAGTTAAAACATTACTCAAGCACAAAATAACTCGAAACAAGCAGCAAAATAATGATTTAGCCAAGCTTCATATCTCTAATTTAAAAAGAAAACCAATTAATTTTTATTCATATAGTTAAAATTGCAATATATGGTTTATACAATTTTATACAACTTACAGAAAATGTTCAAGACTCTTTAAACTTCAGAATTAAAATTTACTACTTAAAATGTTTGTCTGATACTAAAAAGTTCATAATTTTTAAGCTTATCAAAATGGACTTCTTATCTATCTTCACCAACTCTCTCTATTTTAATGTGCACTTGCATTTCATTCCACTGCCATTAAATCCAAGCATATAAATAAATTTTCTCAAGCTTTTATTAATAACAATTTCTATGATTGATAGAGTTTGCTACCTTCATGTTTGAACATACTTCAATCAATGCAAGTCGAAGATATTTTCTGTATGAGACAAAATCAGGTATTGATGATTTAAATATAAGACATTAAGAAATACTTGTAAAATTTTCTTAACATTTCTTAGAAATTACAAACTAATGGGTACAGTGTAACCTCAATCATTTTCCTATAAGTGCTGTTTACTTCATGCAGTCCCAATGATAAAATTTCTTTGTTATGTTCCTACATTTATCGTTCAGTGCAATAGGTCTCTTTGAAATAATAGATAGAGGTTCTACTGTACTAAGTAAATAAAAGTGATAAAGGCAATATTTCTCACACTTGAAAAAATATTGCACTTAATGCTGTTCAAAAGTAGCATGAAAATAAGCACATTTCAAAAGACATTTTACACATTGTTAAATTTTGTTTAACTTTTGTGGCAACTACACAATATTTTTCATATCTCTCCTTTGCTACCAAGAAGATAGATGAAATATGCTGATTTTGAGATATACAATGTCTTCTCTTGGTGATTTGTCAAATGGCATAAGCAACTTTTAATTACCAAATGATTTATGTCATTTTCTAATTGGCTCATAAAAGGTGCTACATGAGATTAATTATGACCGTACCTCAGTCTGCAACCTATAAAAATGCATGCCACGCACGATGTATGCATTTTCCCTTTTTTCGTTAAAAGATGCTTTGCAAAGAAAAAATATTTTTTGCATTGAAATTGCATTTATTCGGCATAAATATGTATATAGCCATAAATGTAATCAAGATTTCCTTAAATAAATAAATCCAGCTATTCAAGGTCAATAGTTTATATTGAGTGTTCACCAAATCACCAACATTTAATTGAGCCATGATTTAATGCACATATTGGTAGTAGTGAGTAAAGTAACAATAATTACAAGATAAAAAGAACTTTTTATATACCATGTTTTTAAATTTTCTATTGAATCATATAAACTTGACAATTCTATGTATTAATAAATACCTTTTTAAAATTTTTTTTGATGAATTATCCTATCCACTTAAACAAAATTAACTGAAAATGAATTCGAATCTGCTTAAAGATGGCTAAAAGTATTAAAATAATGCATTGTCATCGTGTTCTGAGCTGTTCTAAAAGTTTCAAATGTCTAGCTAGTCGGGAAGTTAGTTAAAAATCGATTGCAAGATTTGTACGGGACAAACACACAAGAAAGTGAGTTAATAAAAACACTGTAAAAAAATCAACTAACCTGACATGCCACGTGACAAGTAAGGCACCTCATCTTTATTTTCCTTGACACAAGACATATCCACATGCATCCATTTAGTATCTGGCTTTACAAATTCCTGAAGAAAAATTATTTTTAACAATTATATGATTTTAAAATTCAACAGAAAGGTTAAAGTCTTGACAATATCAGACCTGCCAACCTCAGTAACAGCAAAATCCTGCAATATTCTACCATGCATAAAATAATCGGCATAACGACGTAACACAAAACAGTATAGTAAAAAATTATAATAAAAGATTTATAATGTATACTTACTTATAGTTTATAGGATCTTTTTAATAATATTACATAGTTCAAAATATTTCCTTACTGTTCAGCTCATCTTGAAATTATAATATTAAACAAAAGTTATATATTTGAAATATGTAATCATTCATTTTAATGTACATCATATTTACACTAGCAGGGACCCCAGCAGTCAATATTTTGAGTACTTCAATTTCTTTATAATGTTTGTTTTAATTAATTGCAGAAAATCTTGGAATTCTTGTAGCATTTATTGTAGCTGATTTTGCTCGTTTTAAAAATTCATTGTCAAATTGTTCTTCATAACAGTGTCCTTGTGGGTTTGATTTGCATATTAGCAAATTTTCTAAGGTTTCCCTTGACATGGATGACCTGAACTGAGTAGATATTTTTGTTATGTAACTAAAAATCCTCTCACATTCTGCATTACTGTGAGGGATTGTTAAAACCAGCGTTAGTTTCTTTTACATTTCGGAATACGGTAATAATAGTGTCCATTCCGGAAATCCGGAAGATGCATTAAAAATCCGGTATTGCCGGGGTAAATCTGGAAAGTTGGCAGGTCTGCAATATTATACAATGAAATATTCATAAAACATAATTAGCCATACAATAGTAGAAATAAGTTAAACCTCTTTGGAGAAAAGTTGTAGCCTGGAAACTGGTTCAAGTTTAAAGTAATAAAAAGCTGTTTTCAGTTTCCGTGGAAACCAAATTAATCCAACTTATACTCACTTAAACCCTGGCTTTGTCATGCAGATATATTTGAATCTGTATCAAGAGTTATCAAAACTGTGAAATACAATACTATTGTTTCTATTAATAAAAACATGGTAAAAAAATTACTATTCTATTAATGTGGTAGATTTAATAAACTTTGTGGCCTGAGATAGAGATTGGAATAAATTTTTAAAGAATTGGTTACAGCCAACAAACTTTAATGCATTTCAAAAAAATACATTTTTGTTTTTCTTTCAATTTTTGGAATCTTAACTAATTTTTATCAGATCCTATGAAAGATTGTATTTAGAAAGAATAAATTAAGATCTAACTGATATGGAATTAAGCCTCTGAGTGGAAAATTTCTTCCTAAGCAAAAATGAGGGTACTTACACACATTTTATTCAAGTACTGGAAATGATTAGATCAAAGGAAAGGGAGCTGCTTGCATTGTAGAAAAAAGGTGTTACAATTTTTGAGGTTTTCCCAATAGCCTAAAAAATTCCAAGTATACATTCATTGTTGTGAAGGATTCTCCACTGGGACATTTCAATTCCTTCCAACAGTATGTGACATCGCTGTTTTTTCCATCAACGCATTTAAAAGTCATAAAATGAATATAGTGGAAGGGGCTTGTAGCCCGCACCTGCATCCCATCTTCTTCTAGGAATCAACACACCCTAAAATTCCTTAGGAAGGGAGGAAGCAATTTCCACAAAGTTACAAAGGTCCTCCAATTTCGCAAAAATAAAATCAACCGGGGGGATGTCATATCATCCTGCCCACAAATTAAACAGAAGAAACAGCAATAAATTTAAGGGGAGACTAACCTGGAAAGAAGCTAATACTAAAATGGGAAAAAAGCGCCCTGAGTTTTGGGAGAATCGACGACGAGACCTGAGGTAGAGATTCAATGTTCGGGAGCTGTGGCGAAAATCCCTGACTGCTGCATATTGATCACAAAAGGGCTGATGTGTCCCTGATAAACCTGCCAGCATGGAAGCATATCCGAGATGACCATCTTGACTCGCCTGCTGCAACCACAATAACCCAGGTAGGTCATATCTCCCCTTTAAATTAATGCTAGACAAGGAACTGGTATTTTATCAATTTTGTAAATTGATTTTATTTCGCTCGAGCTGTAATGTTTCTCCTACAGGGAGTGGCTGGAACTTGATCTCATTTTTTATACATATAACATATATAGCCAGAAATCAATTATACTATGAAAAATAATCACTGTAAAAATAATTGTAAATAAATAATTTTATTTTATTTGTTCTTTTAAAAAAAAGTATCGACTGGTTAGTTACCATTGGAGTTCATTTCTCAATTTTGAACATAATGCAATGGGGTATCTCTGGTACCCCTCATAACATTCATAATTTTTAATATGATTTAAAATAAACTCAAAAGGGGGATGAAATGATTTTGTTGTATATATATATATATATATATATATATATATATACAGTAACCACCGCTTATAGTGATCAGTGGTTATAAGAATCAATATTGCAAAAACAAAAGTATTATTTCCATGTTAAAATATTTGCTTTAAAGAATCAGTTTACACTCTTCGCTTTCCTTTCATTTTTCCAAAAAAGCCACTTAAACCCACATCTAATTATATGTTCCTGTCGAAATATTTATAAGAAATTTGAAAAAAATTTCTAATTCAATCACTTATATTGAATAAAAATGATTTGAATAAAAATGTTAATCACAATTTCTTACAAAACAGTTCTTTGTGTTTTTAAATATCAATGAACATACTTGTTCGGAATTTCACGACAAGTACGAGTTCACTTCCAGAGGGGATGCCAGATGACTGATGATGACGTATGAAGAAGAATTCTCATTGGTTGTTTCATGGACATGCGTCGAACAATGTTATTATCGAGGATTCAACTTGTTTTTATTCTATACAGTCGCACGATTCATGTTATGTTCTTTATCCCTATGATATTTAGTCAATTAATTCTATTAAATATTCTTGAAAATACTATCTCAGTTTTATTTAGTCGTCATGTCATTGAAATTTCTGGAAGTTGGGGTAAGTACTTCAAAAAAATCTATTCTAAATCCATTCATCCCATTATTCGTATATCAATACTAATTAGTGGATATCCACCTAAAATAAATCTCCAATACTTAAATGTAATGCACCTAAAAAACGTCCTGCACTAAAAATAAATTGAAAAGCATTCACGTTGAATTTTTAATTATACAGCTAAGAAAAATAATAAATTTGGTTTAAAATAAAACTTTACTTGTAAAAAGGCTGCAGCTGTACAAGCTCCAGCTTTACCCCCTTTTCCACAGTTGTTTAAATCAGCCAATCGAGCACCTGTCATGTCTTTAGCATAATGGCGAAATAATGGAAACCTCCAGACTCTGTCACCTGAGAAATAACCAGCCTAAAAATTTTCAAAATTAACAAATTTATTATAAAAAACAAACCAAGAAAAGGTACAGATTCATATTTAAAAAAAAAAAAAAAATCTAGTCAATATGTTAACAATTAAAAAAAAAAAAAAAAAAACTAAATTTTTTTAGCCCTAATACAGCATACATTTACTTAAACGTTGCATTAAAAAAATAAACTGCATGTAACCCCTTGCACACCATGTTGACTTTACCATTAAATACACTGAAAACCAGATTTCTTCGATTTTCTTGAAACTGAAGTTTTGGATGTATTTGAATTCAGAATACATGAGTAATATGTAAATTAGGAAAATGATACATTATTTGCACTTCAAAGCTATTATTACACTATAATTATCTTGTTTACAAAGATCTGAAACACTTGCAAAATACTGAAAAATCTACGCTTCAGTAAAAAATATAGAAGCAAAATTATATAGCAAATACATAACGGAAAATGTATGAAAATGAGAATATTATACAGCTCACATTACCAAACCACAATTTTCACGCATAGTGTAATAACCAAGCAACAATTACAGTGAATGGGCTGAAATAGAATAATGACGTACACATGTACGTATCGGTTTTGGATCATGAGAATTTTATGACATACATATGTACGTCATGGTACGCAAGGGGTTAATAACAGAATGCATTTTAGTTAAAAAAAACTTGTATTTTCTTTTACATTTGCAAAAATTTTGAAAATTTAGTCCAAACATCAAAGAAACTAATAATTTTTTTAAATAATGTATTCATTTTAATACACTTATTGGATTTTGTCTCTTACCAAGTTCTGTAAAACAGTATGTAATTAGGGATGCGACATCGACAACAAAACATCGATTCTAATAAAACATCGCCCCAAAACCATCGATATTTTTAAACATTGATGTTTATGAACTTTCATTTTTAAAAACTGGTTTAGTAACCTCTAAGATTAATCTTACTTTGGTTAGTCATGGAGGGGGGGGGAATTTTACTCTCAGGTTTGGCTGACACAAATGACAAAAACTTGGTTGCTAGAGTCAGCGCATATCGCAGAATTTCCATTACACATTTTATTACTTTTACCAGAAAATTGAGGAAGAAAGTATTTAGCAATTTATTAACAAATATTTTATTTTCAAATTAAATAATACAAAAGAAAATTACATATATTTACACCAATTTGAAGTACTGATGCAAAACCAACGTATGGGGGAAAACTGAACAAGCTTATTTTTTCTTTAATGTAAAAAACAATTATTGAGGCTATTGGGGCTTATAATTATTATTCATTGGTTGTTCATTGCCATTTGTCTCTAATCGATCCCCCCCTTTTGTATTCGTCCTTTTCAGAATTCAGACTTACATTTACTGAGTGGGAAAATTATGCTATGTGGTTAATTTTTTTATTATTATTATGGTACATTTGCATTAAAAAAAAAAAACATCGATACAACGTAAAACATTGAGCACAAAACATCGATGTTAAAAAAAAAAATCGGCTTCAATAAATCGATGTTTTGAAAACATCGACATCGATGTCGCATCCCTATATGTAATATGAATTAATTTACCTTGTTTAAAGTTGTCCACAATTCATCATCATTAGAGAAAACTCCAGCAGCACCAGTTCCTAGAGCTACTGACATTGCTCCTATACAGCATATGCGAATAGAAAATATTCATTCAATTACCACCCAAAGAAATCAATGCAAACCACACAAGAAATAAAAATAACGGGTATAAAAAAAGTAACCTGTAAGAGTCGCAACATCAATAACAGCCTTTGGATTAAACTGCTGAGCATAGCAGAGAGCATCAGCCAGCACTAATCTCCCTTCAGCATCTGTATTATCAACCTATAATTAGTATTTTCTTATATTTCTAACAATACATCATCTACTTTATAATCAACAATAGAATACAGTAATTCATCTAACAACCACAATTAAACAGTACACATATAAAATATACAGTTTACAAGGGATTTACTGACTTTTATAAATTTATGTTAAAAAAAAACAACTCCATATATTAAATATAAGAAGAGACCAAATTTCTGGACTATTTCATAATTTTAGAATAAAGAATATAATAAAATTTTGAAAAATAATTATTACAATTTTCTATTATTTAATATTATTTGAGTTAATTTTATTTGCTAAATTTTAATACAAAATTTATTATGGCTTCCCTTTACTTCAAGCTCATCTAGTCAATGAATGCATCATATAAGCCCTTTTCAGAAGTGTTACTCAATTTCTGAAGTTCCAGGGATTTCTTCAAAAAGTAGTATTGAATTAACATCTTCTCCCATATTTACGCATTAAAACACCAAATATACTTGCATGTAAAGTTATGTATCGTATTATATATATTAACATATAAACACATACATAAACCAAATAAATAAAATATAATAAAACTATATCCATCAAACTAAACTTCATATGTTAATACTGCTTTGGTAATCTATATATATATATAAAAAACAGTTCCGTAACTGACTCATTCACTGACTGACTTACCATGCACAGGCCAAACCGCTGGACCTAGAGGGCTGAAATTTTGCATGGATTCTTCTTATAGTGTAGGGGTGCACTAAGAAAGATTTTTGAAAAATTCTTCTTAGATTTTTTTAAATTAAATTTTTAAGCTGTATTAGTAACTTTTTTTAAGTTTGCATTTAAAATAATAAATTGAGCGTTATAAAATTTATATCACGAAAAAGATAATAAAAATTCCTTTAAAATGAGATCTTTTTCGAATCTTTACCTCCATTTTCTGATTTTTGGTGAATTTTTAAAGATTAATTTTTAGAAATCAATTTATTAAATGCCATCAAGCGATTTCTTTTTCTGGTACTTTAAATAAATTTATCGTCACGTGCATAACAACTAAATAGACAAAAAAATATTTTTTTTGCGGCAGACGATTGGACATTATTTTGTCTATAAAAATATCCCTTATGATTTTTTTATAAATATATATATATTTTTTGTACATCAATTGTAGATATTGATCGTCGTATTTATTATAAATAAATATATATATATTTTTTGCATTAATTGCATACATTGACTGTTGTATTTAATTTGAATGTACTCCGTAGCAAAGTGCAGGTTTTCAGCTAGTCTATATATATATAAAGATGGATGTATGTGTGTGTGTGTGTGTGTATATATTCCAACATCACTCTGGAATACCTGGAGCAATTTCAACCAAACTTGGTACACATATCACTTACAATCTGGAAAGAAACACTGGGGTAAGACACCCCTAGCACCCATAGGGAGAAGGGGGGACATGTAAAAATAATCAAAAACGACTGATATTAGTGTCGAACCCATAGTTTCCGGGATCGTTGTGATTAATAGTGACACTCCCGATGCCGTCTATGGGCAAGATCAGCCCCCCATCAGCATTGGGAGGGGGGGGGGGGAAGGGTGAAAATAAAATGTCCAAAATACCAAGAATAGTGTCGAAACCATAGTTTTCGGGGTCGCTGAGACGAATAGTGACATTTCTGATGCCGTTTAAGTGCAAGTTCAGCTCCCCCATTAGCATTAATGGGAGGGGGGAAGGGAAGAAGGGGTAAATATAAAATGTCCATATTACCGAGAGTAGTGTCAAAACCATAGTTTTCGGGGTTGCTGAGACGAATAGTGACATTTCTGATGCCGTTTAAGTGCACGTTCAGCTCCCCCATTAGTATTAATGGGAGGGGGGAAGGGAAGAAGGGGTAAATATAAAATGTCCATAATACCGAGAGTAGTGTCAAAATCATAGTTTTCGGGATCACTGAGACGAATAGTGACATTTCTGATGCCGTTTAAGTTTAAGTTCAAGTTCAGCCCCCCCCCCCCCATTAGCATTGCGGTGTACCTAAATGCTCTAAGGAACAAATAAAAACTCTCAAAAATAATCCTTTGCTTCATAGAATCCTTTTTTTTCTGTCATGGGGATTCCTTCACAAAAATGAGGAAAGCAATTAGTATGGATGAAGCTAAAAAAATGAATTTTCCAGCAAATGTTAGTTCTTTAAGCCAAAGTAATGAAGATCACCCATTTTAGAAAACAGTAAATTGCATGGTAAAAAATTGTTGATTCTGTTTAAGTTATGATGTTCTTTTCATCATAAAATACAAATGAAAGTAGCTAGAGTTTTAAGTTAAGTCTGGTTATTTCAAGAGTTAATGAAATCACAGCCTATGAGAACTCCATACACCATATTTAGCCCATAACCAAACTTTGAAAACTGAGTTTTAGCATAATATTATTTTGTTCACTAAAAGGTCAAAACTTGCAACAGACCACATTTAAATCTTTAGAAAATTTAAACTGCAATAACCAGAAGAAAATACCAATGAATCCTACCTGAATTGATTTCCCATTCATTGCAAAAACTACATCTCCTGGTTTAGTTGCTTTGCCGTTTATTAAATTTTCAGATAAAGGAATAAATCCTGAAATAGAAAATGACAATATTTTAACAATAACGGCAGAAAAGTTTGTCCTATTCTCCAGTTCATATTACACCTAATTATTTACAAAACAGTATTTGAATTAAATTTACCTATATGTATAAGCAAGAATTTAACACTAAAAAAATCTATGGAATAAAAATTGATTTTAATGATAAAAGTTATAGTACAGAGGTGGGGAACCTTTTTACCATTAGAGGCCACATGTAAATTAGGTAGTAATAAAGGAGGCCGCATAAGTTGATAAACCTATAAATGTGACTTTTATGAAATTATTATAGTTAGATATAGTTTTAACAATTTGGTGCATTATACAGAAAAATAACAAAAAAAAATTAAGTCCTTATTTATTTATTATTTGACATAAAAAGTTACAATATAAAATATTTTTGTATTCACATAAGGATAAAAACTTGTTATAACATTAATCATTAATTATTATTTTTTTATTTTTTTTTTTTGCAGAAAAAATAATACGTTTTAACGTACATGGAGTCAGTCACAACAATAATAGTAAGAAAATAGTTTTTGTGTAGAGATCATATAACATGTCTGGTAGTATTGCTAAGACACTCTGAGCATTAAATGACATATAAAGTGTAGTTAAAGTATCATACAATGAAGGTAAACGAAGCTCATTTGGATAAATATACAATTGTAGCAACTTTAGACAACAATTTCAAAATGTCACCATTATTTTGGCCGACACTGTACATACATTCATGCCGTTCTTTATTTAATTCTATTGATATGGAAATTGTTGTAATCTATATAATTAAATATTAATTAATACAAAAGATAGCTTTTATGAAGGCCGCATGCAACCTCAAGGCCGCGTGTTCCCCACCTCTGTTATAATACAACAAAATTAAAAAATGAAAAACGTTATAACACAAAGGTAAAGTATTATAGATACACTTTCAACATGTAGCTTTGTAGCAAAGTCTTGCACAACAATGATAAGAACACACGGGGAGTAATCCTACTTCATTTTGAAAAATAAACACTTTTAAGCAATAACAATTTATGGCTGTTACATACACACAATTTTTTTTGCTGTTTTGCACTGGGAATAAGTGCTATAATATGGCCAATACAATAGTAAAAAAAAAATATTAGATTTCTTTTATTTAAAATATGATTAATTGGTATGTTTACAGAATAATTGTGCATACACATACAAGAGAGTGTTATGTGTCAATACATAGCTTATGGTTGTATTTTTTAATAAAGCATTATATAACTTATAATGAAAACAAACGCAAAAATGTTATGTGATATTAAATAACTAAAAGTCAAAATTTTCAAAAACAACAACAGGATTAATTCATTTTATTTAGAATAAAATTTCTGAAACCTGTATAGGGTAAAAGGCAAAATGGCAACCTTAATATAGAATCTTGAAAGCAGAAAATAATTCTATAAACATACTGAATAATCATATTTTAAACAAATCAATAAATCAAATTTTAAATAAAATTTTTTAAGAATATGTTACAGGCCATAAGTTATTCATGCACAAAACCACAAAAAAATTATTAATGTGTATACATGTAACACAGCAATATTTTATTAATTTTCACACATTTCCCCAAAAATTTGTAAAACCTTTACTAAGATCACTTTTCTAAATGGTCAAAGAAATTTTAACTAAAATTTATGTTGAATACAAAATTTTCATAAAATCTTTGAAAACTAAACTTTTGTTTTCACTAAATTTTTAATTAAAATATTTAGTTTTTTTAAAAATTGTATTATGAACATTATAATAAACCACTATCGACGAAAAAATAATTCACTAAGGGGGCGTCCATTAATTACATGGGGCTTTTAGGGGGGGGGGAGGGAGTCGAGCCGAATCTCACCCAGTCTCACGTGGGGGAGAGCGGGGGTCTCGGCAAATATAACGGAATTTTTTTTTTCTGTAGGAAACAGTGTAAAATTGCGAGAAAACTTGGTTATATTAAGTTAAACATGTTTCTACACTAAAGTATGGTTAAATCCTACCCAATAGTTCCAGTAGTCACTCTTGTTCCCCTGGACTGAATTAGAATGACTATTCTTTTATGAATTTTAGTAGATCCTATTTAAGTATTTTACTGTTCAATTTTCTCACTGTGATTCTAGACTACGTTCTTAGTAGTCTTAAATACTAGTCTTAACTAGTCTTCTATATTAATAAAGTAACAGTGGGGTTTGTCAAGATCACGTGACCGTAACGCAATCGGGCGGAACCTGAATTTAAAACTGCAGACCATTTAACTTTGAATATAAATACTTTATTATTAGTGTTTGTTATAATTATTATAAAGTCAACAAACCTTTTACATTTATCTTTAATTTTAGAGAAGATGCTGCTAAAATAGTACCAACAACACAAGCTGCACCACCCATATCTGCTCTCATCTTATCCATATTCAAAGCTGGCTTCAGTGAAATGCCCCCACTGAAATATACAGCAAATATTTAACAGAGTTTGTGTACATGGTATATATTTTAAGCATAACAAAAAATTAATATCTTTGAAAAATAATTCTCTGGTTTCAGTCAAAATGAGCCTTTTAAACACTGGTTGGTAGTTTAACACAAAAAGTGTAAAAATTTGCAAGTAAGAGTATCATGCTAAATTTTTAAGAAAATACAAGGACAAGCCTACAACAAATGAGAAGTTTACTCTATATTAATGGTAGTATATTTAATATAGTTAAATATTAAAATGTGACTTCAAAATTGCAGTAGAACCATAGATTATAGCTCATTTTGAAACTAATCATTATTTTAAACAATGAGGAATTTGCACGTTTTTTTATTTTATATTTATGATATAGAAAATAGAAAAATATGATCGAAAGCATCTTTTTTTTTTAGTTTAAGAACCCTAAAAGTTAACATAATTCGTTTTTAAATGCGCACTATTTACTTCGTCTCAAAAACGCTACTTTTCCTACGCGGATACATGCGACGTCACAGTGCACCATAGCGCATTTGTTTACTTCGGTGTTTGGATTGTGTTGCGTAGTTTAAGTTTGATATCTAGCGTTTTTTTTTATTTTTAAGAAGTCAAAGTATCTTAAAGCAAATTTTAAATATTGTTTACTACCTTGGTCCACAAGCACGAAGGTAAATACACCTGGAAAGCCTTTTTTTTGTGTGTGTTCCAAAAGATAATATGAAAAGGAAAGCATGGACAGTTGCGATGAAAAATAGAAATCGAGCATTGTCCACTAAGACAACTCACTGGTGTTGTGAAGATCACTTTTCGGCAAGATATTTCTTCATTCTGTTAACATATGAAATGTAACTTTTTAAGAATTCAATACTGCTTCAAAATAGTGCTACAAGAAAAATATATAATTATATAACTTTGTTCCATTATGTATATTAATTTGCTTACAATAAAGATTCAAACTATGAAATTAATGTTTTTCAAGATTGGTCTAATATTTTTATTAGCCAAAATCATTATCAATTTATGAATAAATTTATATGACACTTTTACTGAAATTTTAAGGCTATACTGTTGCTGCATTTTAATAATTAAATATTATGTCAATGATATAGCTTATCAGGAAATTGTTTAAAAGTCTATGGCAAAGTTTTCACCATACTGACAAACACCATAAGCGTGTTAAATTAAAGCTTATAAAAGCATGTTATGGCTATGCAAATTATGTAATTAAAATACTGTATTAAAGTATGCAGTAACATTTTTAGAAATTCCTTTTATGGTATGTGGGTTACAACCCCCACCCCCCACCCCCTACATGTCTTCACTGAACCACTGCACCTGTAGATTAAGAGATTAATTTAATAATATGCATAGACAATATCTAACTTTTAGGTTTGTGTAAAGAACAACGCACGTCAGCGTACTACAATCTACATTACATAAGTAGAATAATAAATGCAAACAAATGTATACATATCTCTGAGCTTTAAATCCTCGTATTTCTGCTCCCATAAAACTGCCCCCAAAAAGGAAAACACAACAAATGAATCCATTTTAGGCAGGTTGTCAGATTGTCCTTTTGCAAAACCGGGCAATAAAGCCATGTTAAACAAAACAGAAATAAAATTTAAATAATAAGAATAATAAAGATATCGATAGAATATAATTATAAAATAAAGTGATAGACAATAGCCACAAACTTGACAGCACCAAATTAGAAAAATTAAATGATTTTAGAATGTTAGTTTAAGAGTAGGTATCGTAAAATCTCACGCTAGAAAAATGTAAACATTGAAGGATGGTGCTTAGTGACGTCAGAACCAATCACGTAGCGTTTTGAGGTCACATGATTTTTCAACACTTTTCGCTTATTTTAAATTTTTAATTTTAATTATTTAGATCTATATATATGCTTTAATTGATGTTTTCGAACATTTTGATAACCAATCTGTTAATAAAAAATAGAAATGAGCATATTCCCCACATGGGCAAATTCCTCATTACAAGAAAATAACCTATAATTTTGTTGAAATTGGTAAATAGTCAGATCATAATACACCTTGCTCACTTATAGAGATAAATATATCATGGGTTACTATTAACTAATTCCAAAATATTGATGCATGTAAAATGATGAACTTTTGAAATAATAAAAAAAAAAGATTCAATCAAACATGTTATAGCATAAAATGAACAAAATAATTATTCTTCCAAACATATCACTTTTTACTTTTAAATGTTTCTTGTTTTTACATATGAATAAAAATCTTCCTTAAAACACGAAAAATAACTTAGCTGAGCATGAACATAACAGAATACTAAAAATATCACTCTCATTAGATTGAAATGAATTAAGTAAAGCCACACAAAATTTTAAAAATCATCCCCACTGGATATATAAAAAGAAAGAATAAATCAGTGGGGTTTTATTTTTTCCATTTCAAGCTACCTTTTTGAAATAAGTCAACTCGAAAAAAATTATTCTGAATGAATTTTCAGAGTCCAGTGAAACAAATCAGGTATCAATTATGCAAACATTTTGAAATTAGTGTAGCTGTTTCAATAAAAATATCTCCCAAGAAAAACATTTTATAAAAATTAATTAGATTTTAAAGCATAAATTTTCTTTGGACTTATCTGTATAGGCTCATAAAAATCATAAAAAAATATCATACAGCAATAATAAAGTAATATTTTACAGTAAATGAATTTAAGAAAAAATACTATTTAAGTAAACAATCAAATGCAGAAAAATTTAGCATCTATAACTTAAAATTATCAAAGAGACAGAAACTCAATGCAAGAGTTCCTCAAGAGCCAAATCAAGGGTGATAAAAATGCTTAATTTCTTTTAATTTACTGAATTTTAAGCAGTTACAATGGAAATAGACAAATATAAAGAATAACTTTCATCTCCCTTCTTCAATATTTAATATTTCAACAGCTAATTAAAAATAATGAATTTTTTTACAAACAAATACCTTGATTAATTCAACATAATCTACATACCTGTCAAATGTAATGCCTTTTCCAACAAAAGCAATAGTTTCTTTGGAGTCTGGAAGCCCATCATAATGGAGTTCAACAAATTTGGGTGGCTCTTCTGAACCATTCGTAACACTTAAGAATGATCCCATTTTCATAGATTCAGCCCATTCTTTATCTCTACATTATACATAAAATTATTTTTCTTAATAAATGAAAATAATCTAACAAATGTTTATTTGGTACTTTTCCGTTATAAGAACTACAATCATTTTGACACCAATTTGGCGCATTTTCAAAACTCGCCGCAACGAGAGAAAAGTAATGCAATATAATCACACTAATGATTGGCAGATTACAATACTAAAATATACAAAAAGTGAGATTCAAGGATCATGATACGATATGAGGACGATTATTATCGTGGTCATGGAGATAAACAAACTTCATGGAATGCAGTAATTAAATACACCTACTGTAGTTTGTACATCTTTCTCTCAATATGTGTTATTTAAGATAAAATAAATATTATTGCATTTTTCTGATCCATCAAAGACATTATAAACTTCATTATTTGCGGTTGTCAATATACCTTTTGTGTAAAATCCGGAGTTATTTTGAGCTATTTTGTTCGCCAATACGATGTGTTGTATCTGTGCATCGCCAAGATTAAAAATGTGCCGCCAAGTGTAGTGCTTATAACAAAAAAGTACCGTTTATTTTGATCAGAGGCAAATTAAGCCACACATTACTCTAATTGTTTGAAACATTTTTTTGCTATTGAGAGCTAAATTCATCTGAATAAATACAAATGTGTAGAGTTGAAATATTTCAGATTTCCTTATAATCATTAAACAAGGTAACAATCTGTTTTAAACTGCATACATACTGTTACTTATGAAGAATTAATATTTTATACTTTTATTATAAATTATACACAAACAAAATATTGAATTGGCAGTTGTGAGAACTTGCCTATTCTGTATAGTTAAGCCTGACATTACCCTTTTATAAAAGTGTATGTTACTGTTTTGTGCTGGGTGTTTAACATAGGCATAGTGTCGGGGAGGGGCAGCTTAACTTGAAATAAATTAAAAGTAAACAGAAGTTCAGTTAAAAACTGAAAATTGTAGAAAACTTTGAAGAAGTTAGTTTTTTTTTTCTGCTTTTTCAAAATGTGAAACTGAAGATTCCGATTATGTCTTTAGCTTTAACATATTTTTTAACAATGATATGATCCATAGCAAAAATTCCATGCTATTTTTTTTTCTCATTTTACTTAAATTATATTTATTTTTCTCATTGTATAACTTTTGAATACTACTCAAAGATCAATTCTATTGTTATTCAATTTTTAAAAAAAATCATAATACTTCATATTTTAAGGACCATCCAGCAGTCAATGCGCTGAGGAGGGCCCTAACTGAATTCAATATGAGACCCTCCCCCCCCCCCCCAAAAAAAAGGTTTAGAAGCCCGCTATGCCTATGGTGCAAAAGTCACTGGTCTAAAATTCTAGAAAAGCTTATCACAGATAATTCAATACTGTTCTAACGCTATTATTTCACTATTTTACTAAAAATGTAGTAACAAGCAAAGAAAGACAATCAAAAGTTTTCCCATCACTAGTTTCTCTACATTCTAGAAACAATCCCTAGTAAAAGACAAATGGCACACATAGAACTTATACAAGAAAAGAAAGAATGGTACAGGCATGTAAACTACATTTCTAGGCTCCTGGCTGAAACATGAATTTTAAAGAGTAGGTAATAATAATCACTTAAACACCTTGAGAATTTTCCTTAATTTGACAATTTCCTCAACTATGTTATTACGTTTCCCTCACTTTAAGTATAAAAATTTCTGAGATTTTGCAAGGGAGTTTTTGTCAGGGAGTTCAACTTTCTGACATACAGGAACACTACATTTTTAACATTCTCAAATTACATTAAGCTTTAGAGATATAACACCATGAATAAGAAGTTTAAAATTATTTTTAGCATAGAAATTATTACCTTACTATAACTCTGACTTCAGAATCTTTAAACTTTTCTTCCACAGTAGAAGCAAATATAGATGGAGTCATGTGATTAGCAGGTGTTTCTGCTAGTAAACGTGCAAAATTTTGACTTTCAGCAATAATTACTCCTTTTTCAAACATAGATAAACTAGATTCAATACTACAGTTTGAGAGAGGGAAAAAAAATATTTTTTAATAACAAGGTATAGCAATATAAATAGAATACAATTACATAAATTGATGAAATTAAGGCAACAGTACACAATAGTTATTCATACATACAAGCCTTAATAACAGATGCTAAAAGACTTGAGACCATTAAAGCAAACTGTATAACTTCAATGAAATTTAACTAGTGACCTTAGCAAATCAAATGTCATTACATAACATAGCATTAAATAATATTTTGATATCCATAAATTACAAGAAAGCCTAGTATGATGAAAAAATATTAAAATATTTACAAAGAGTTCCTCAAAAAGAGAAAAGTTAAATCTCACTGAAATAACTAAATAGCAGTGGTTTAATATTCAAATACGACTGTTTCTTAAATGTAATAAGAAAGACAATCACATACAAACAATACTATCACAACATACTTGTATACTCTAATATAAACAATATACTCGTATTTAAGTTTTTTTTTACAATGGCAGGGGAAAAAAAGAGACCTTTTTTGAGATGCAATATCCTGCAACATTTTTATAAGAGAAATATTTAATACAGCAAAGCAAACATATTAAAAATAAATTATCATAGCGACCATCCAAAACCTGGAGAGCTAAGGATTCTTTCATTCATATTATCCCTAGAACTAAAAATTACTCAAATAATAAATATTTGCATAATTACTGAATAAACAAACAACTATAGCTTGTATTTGGTTAATTGAAAAGAAATTAACTTCTGAAATGTAAGAAAATAAAATTTCAATAAATGATACATAAATAACTTTTTTCATGCTACTACGAGGGTTAGGGCAAAAGTCATGGCAACTATTTTTTTTCTTGAAGATACCAGTCCGGTTGGAAAATGTGACATATACAGATGAAAGGACAAGGTCTTAACTACATGTGTGGACAATGAATAGCACTGAAATATCGTAACACACTAATTTATTACGGTAGTATACAGGGCAATATGGCCTTCACCGTGCAAAAGACTGATAACACAGTACACATAAAGTTGACATGACAAACCTGGGCCTAAAGACCCTCAATGTAGTGCTACTGTACGATATGGTAGGGCATTATTCCCAAGGGCTTCTACTAATTCACTGTGACATTCCATTGCATTTCTCCCTCGGAGAACGGCTATTTTGATGTAAGTGCACTGCTCAACACAGGTTACTTCCATCTCGCACGACACTCATCAACTGACTGATTTCAGAGCCCTCGCTGCGCTACTACCAGCTATCACAGAGCCATCTGTTGTTCTGCATACACACTATGCCTGCAGAACTTCCACACGACACATATACGTTTGTGATTCGTTCACATATCTACAAGAAAAAAAATAGTTGCCATGACTTATGCCCCAACCCTCGTATTTTTATGTCTTATGTTACCTACAATAAATTTTCAAACATAGGATTTTTTTCTGTCTAATTCTTCTGATATTTGTTTCCACACTATCTGTAAATTAACAACAACAGGTATATTATTTTCACAAGAGAAGTAGATGTGATTAGTTCATCAGCTCACAATAATAATAATAATTATTATTATTCTCTGTGATTCATTCTAGATATGATTCAAAATTTTTTATTCAAATTCAATTAGAGAAAAAGCTTAAAATTTTGGCAATATAAATGACACCTCCATAACATAATAAACTAATATAACAAAAATACATTTCATTTACTTACTTTATATATGAATATATAAGTATAACACATTAAGATACAAATGCAATGGTAACACATTTCAATTACTTACTTGTTACATTTGTATAAATGCAATCTACTTTTAGGTTTTGTAGACTTCTTTTTCAATTGATCATAACTATGAAGGACTAGATGAGCAGCCTCTGCAACACCTAATTGAATAAATAGCACAATTAAAAAGAATATCATACAACAGGAGCATGCTATAAAAAATACAGGCCTAACAAACTTTTTTTTTTCTTCTATCCCATCTCCAGCCTCTAGGCCAGCGGTTCCCAACCTGTGGGTCGCGAATCGATCCTAAAACTATCAGACACCATCGAATAAACCATCAGAAAAGAAAAATCGAAACAAATCGAATTGTGTTTTAGATTGTTTTCTTGGTTCTTGATTTTTGGCATCTGGGGCAGACAACAGATCCACTACATCCCTCCCAGATGACTCACACAGGTGGTGCACACTCTGGCAATGCCGCTCCTCTATCTATCTATATATATATATAAGTGATATATATATATACATATTTGCAATATTTGATGGTAAATTATATATACATAAGGAAGGGATACGATACAAATAAGGTTTTTTACTCCACCGTGGATTGATGGACCGTGAAGGTATTCCGATAAGGAAAGGTGGGTCGCCAGCTGAAAAAGGTTGGGAACCACTGCTCTAGGCCATTAATTGACAGACAGGCCAGAAAAAGGTTGAAAGTGTTTCAAAGTCCTTCAAAGCACTAACAATGGTACTGTGTTCAATATCTACAATAACACTAGGGCAGCTCTTAAGGTGACCTCCATTCATTTCTCCCAACCTGCATAGTAGGCAGATAGGATCATTAACCAGTCCAATATGTTGTAATGGCTGTAGAAGTCATATCTCATAAGCAATCTAGAACAGGCAACACCAATGGGCCTAGACAATGTCTTAGGTATCTGATTTCTCTCTCTCAAAAGGGTACTCCAGCACTTATCCTGGGCGGTCTCCCAATAAGTAGATAATCTTGAATTTTTAATAAGCATTTCAATAATTCCTTTAATGTTACACAGTTGTAATAAGGGACTAAGTTGGAGCATTTGAGCACTGGTTTTCACCAAATACAGAAGGTTGTACGCACTTTATGGAAACAATTTTGATAATTAAGTTTTATGTATAAATGCGTATTTTTTTCAGCAATTTGCTTCTATCTGATAGCTATGGTTCTTGACAATAGCTCTAGCTCAAATTTTCTATGAAAGTAAATTTTTTCTTAGTACTGTTATGTCAATTTTAGCCCATTCCTCTTGGACCGTTTTCCAAGGTCTGTTCAGTGTTCTTGGGACGCCGTTTTCCTAGGGCTCGTTTTAATAAACCAAAAGCACAAAAATCCATTGGAGAAGCGCCAGGTGATTTTACAGGTATTTCATTAAATGTGATACACGTTATTCTTGTTTCTGATTCTTTCTTTGCTAAATAAAGGACAGTTAATTTAGACCTGTGACTAGAGGCTTTGTCTATATGAAGCACAACTTTATCAATGTCCTTTCATTTTAGGCTGGAATTTCTTCAAAAATTGGTTCTAAAATATTCTGCTGATAGTAGAGTGAATTAATTTTGGCTTTACTTGAGACTTTTTTGATTTTTCATTTGTCATTGCAACAAAATCCTGCAACTATCATGAATCCCTTGGGAACTTTTCTGTATACTGATGAAGCCATTTCGTACGGTCATTCCTGTCAGTTGAGCAATAGAAAATTGATTTTTTTTATTACAGTCACTTAAATACACCTATGCCTCATCGAGTGTTACCACAAATTTCCATTTTTCTGCAGCTAGGTGTTTTTCATAAAATTTTCTACAATTTGTTTTTCTTTCAGCAATATACTTTGGCAAAAGCAGAAGAACTTTAGGTTTAAACAACCATTTTAACTTCAAATCTTTATGAATAATTTTACTTACAGTGCCAGAAGACAATTCCTAGTTTCAATGCAATGGATCTTTGAGTTGGAAGATTTTCTTCTAGGATCAGAGATTTCACTTGATATTTACCTGCGTTCGAACAGTCTTAGGATGAGGTTTCGCGGTCATGTTTTCACTTTTACTTTCAGTTAAGACTTTTTCCCCTTTCAAATTTAATATATTACAAATACCTTTTTTGAAATGCCCTAATCGTGATTTTTACATGGCTTTATAATTTGTTGATACCAATATTTCTCCTTGGAAAATATCGTTACGTAACCTTCAAGCCATCTATCAATTTCAGGAGCCATTTTCAAAATAAATCTTATTTTACATTTCAATCTAAATAAAACAATAGCAGACAATTATTCTGAAATTGCCAAATTTTATCTCAAAATGCAAACGACAAAAATAAATTACAAAATTGTTTCCATACAGTGCGAACAACCTTCTGTAATCGGCATGCACATTTTCATAGATCCCACAGTCACTTGGAATCCACTGGAGAACATAGTTTTCCTTAATTATTCTAAGATGCCAGAAGAATTTGTATTTCATAAAAAAAGAAAAAGAAATTTAATAAATCTATTCCTTACACATGCAGTAAAGAGAAAACAGTCAAGCATTTGAACTGCAAATATTGAGATGAAAACTTTTAGATATAATGAGAAATAAATTATTTTATCCTTATTTAATTTAAGATTTTTCATTTAAAATCTTAACAGAATTTTTCTTTGCATTTCATTACAAAAGTGAAATACTGAAACTAACAAATACATCTTCTCTAATTCAAGTAATTTAGCTTCTTGTCGCATCACAGAGTAAAAAGGGGATAACAGGAAAATCATTACACACCTCAAATGGTAAAAAAGTTGTGCATATTAGCAAAATTTTACTGAAATCTATAGCTTATTAAATGTAGTCAAAAGCAGCAAAGGAAAAAAATATAATTGATACAGCAAATAGGTAATCACTTAACATTATAATACTTAAAGATCTAAACAAGCTTTGTGCTCCATTGCATGATCATTTAAGCTATAATTAAGACAAGATTCCTCCAATTGAATAATAACAAAAATGGTAGTTTTGAAATATACTATCCAGAGTTTTTTTTTTATTATATAATTTCTAATAATGTGAGCTGTATAAAATTTTTCAAACATTATTTTAAAACAAATTGATAATGTGAGCTATCATATCTCAAGAATGCAGTAACATTGATTATCTGTAGAGTTGATCACCATAGGATGGTAAAAACATATAACATGACAAAGCAATAATATGCTTCATATAAGCAATATGCTAATATTTTGCTTCATTGAGTAATAAATTATTTTTATCACTTCAAACATTAACTAAAAACATAAAACTAAATTGATATTAAGGACCTAATCAATTTCAAATTAATTTTATAAGAGTCATGTCAGCCATATGTAATGTCAAATGCAATATATAAATTATTTTTTTATAAGCCTATGAAAATAACTCTTTTGTTTTAAAATACCTCAAGTCTTTTTGTTATTAGTCTTCATATATGCTGTAAAATTAACATATTGACAAACTAAGAATTACTTCACAAACGGTTGAACATTTCTCCTGATACTTACTTTGAGGATTATCACATGGATCAAGATAGATGTCTTCAAAACTAGAAGCAGATCGAAGTGCTTTCACACCGGCTAAATTAAGATAAATATATTTGATATAAGTTTGCATCAAAAAGAAGGAAGGTAACAAATTAATTCTAGGACATAACAATTTATTTTAAGGGGAGAGGGAGGAGTAGGTACCCCTGCATAGCAGAAATATATGTTGTTTTATAAGCAACTGGGAAAGATTTCTCTTTATCAAGGATCTATGTATTTAGTACACATGAAAACTTTTCTAATCCATTTTAGAGACAATGATATAATGAATTTTTTTTAATTAAAACTAAATGCTTACACTCATAACTTATTTAGTTTATTAGGAAATAACTTAGGGTAAAGGAAAATAAGATACAGGAGGTATGCTTAACCATTTTATTTGGTAATGAACCTCTTTCCAGATATGATTACCACTACCTGAACCTTTACCTAGAGAAATAGCCAAACTTAGTTGCTAGTACTCTGCTAAGATATGTAAGGACAATTTATTTTTTGCTAACTAAGGTCCTGAGATTTAAGCTAAAATTTGTCCTATGAAACAAATAAAAGGTAAAAATAATGAATAAATTGATTGTAGATTCAAACAGATTACTTTTACTTGTCAGACATGAAAGTGAAATATTATGAATTTTAACTTTTTAATAGTGGTGAGCATTTTTATTAAAAAGAATTTGTCACTCTCATGAAACAAAAATTACATCCAATAAAAGTAACTCTTTAAGTACTCTAAAGGGTACTTACTGAATGACTAATGACATGACAGAGAGCATTGGGAATCTTGTGATACAATAAAATCTTTCATTATTTTCAGTCAGGTTAACAATCAAGGTAAGGCTAGATATTTGAAGATTTTAGTTTAAATTGGTTGATTTATATTTCAAACAGGATGTACAGTTCTTTTTTGTTGTTGTTATTAATAAAAAAATCATAGGTTTTAAATAAAAGATGCCCTAATAAAATCCTATAAGTGAAATTCACACAGTTCATGTATATGACAGCTATTATGCTAATAGATAAATCAACAAGATAAACTCTTTTCAAGCATTGTTAAAAAGTTATTACAAACATGTGACTAAAATTCTTAAAAATTCAAGAACTGAAATCTATATACATTAAGGAACACAATAAAAATAAATAAAAGGTTATAATGTAAACAGATATAAATGCTCTGACAAAATTTTTTAAAATTCAAAACTGAAATACACAAACTAAGGAACATATTAAAAATGAAAATACATGAAAAGCTACACTCAAAAACATATTTAAATACTCTGATGAAATTCTGTAATTTGAATATGTCAACTGTGGATAAATAGATTGTTAAAAGGCAGAGCAGCATTTTAATTTTTTGCTAGGTTTGATCTACAGTTTTTGCTGTATATAAGACAATATATTGTGTTATAAAAACAAAGTTAGACTAGCTTAATATAATATCACCAGATTATATTATACATTTGAAAGTATCTTTTCAATATCCCACTTTTTTCAAACTAAATTTCAGATACATATTTTATTGCAGATGGAAAAAAATGAATTTCTGAGAATTCATAAAGAAAGATTTGCAACGTTGATTGTTCTTTCTATCATATATCTAATGTCAATACATATAAAAATTGCCACAAGGAGTCACACAAAAGATTAACTCAAGAATATTACCTGCAATGGCACATCGCACATTTTCTAATTTTTGATCACACCCTTCTAATGATTTGTCTTTCACATTTTTAGGTCCCAAATCAACAACAGATAAACAATCAAAATCAGTGGTACAGACACGCTTGCATAGCTAAAAAAAAAAAAGAACAAATGTAAGCACCTTCAAAATGTTTAGTATTTTATTTTTCTGTAAAACATTCAAACAATGCAAGCTTTTGACCAAATAATATTTTCATTTTAATTCTATATTATTAAAAATCATAGTCTCTGGTAAAAAAATCTGCACTGATGCTTAATTTTCAATAAGAAAGACATTGATAAGAATTAAATTTGATGGATATGCTGCACTAATGAGATGCAGATTCCTTTGTTCCTATAATGTATTATGAATCTAGCAGGTTTGCACTAGTGGCCAAAATTGTGGAAACCCTCAGGAATATATGTATTTTTGAAGTTTAACAGCTTATAGCACTAATATATTTTAGTATTATACCAAAAAGCATACATCATTACATTGGAATTTTAATTTAGAATATAATACAATGCATTTATAAAGAAAGTTTATATTTTGAACACTGAAATGTGAGGGTAAATTTCTTATAATTTCTGCAAGTACTTTCTTAGGACACCTACTTCTGCAATTACAGCCTGGCAACAATGTACCATGGAGTGAACCATTGATTTTAGTTCATCAGGCATTATAATATAATATAATTGTATAATTGATTCTGTTAATTATATTTTATTGTGTGGTTTCTTCTTACTAACAAGTTTCTTAAATTGGCCCCAAAGGTTTTCGATGGGATTAAGATCAGGGTCATTGCCTGGTCAATCTAGCAATGAAATATTTTTCTGGAGCCACGTCTTACACTGAATAGATAAATGGCAAATTGCATAGTCCTGTTGAAATCTAAAAGTCTCATTATTATGGAAGAGGTCATGTGCTAACAGTATTAATTTTGACTCTTAATACATCACTGATGTGTTTTCTGCCATTTAAAGTGTCACTGATCATACAAATTCTGCTGTCATACACCACCACAGCATAACACTAACTTGATGCTTCACAAGTTGGTGTTGTGCACTCAGATAGCAAATCTCCAATTCTTTTTCTGACATACTTCATTCCATTACTACCTAATATGGAGATTATGTTTTTGTCACTCCAGATGACTCTGTTCCATTGTTTTTCTGACTAAATAATATGCTTTAGTCCATTGTAATCAGTTCTGTCTTTTTTGCAAGATAAAAGCAGCTTTTTTCCTTGGAATTCAGAGGTTTAACCCAAAATTCTGAAGTCTGCCTCAAACAGTCCTGGCACTTATGTTTACACCAATTCACATAAATTATTTTAAACTGTCTCAGGTGATTTTCCTCTGCCCCTCAAACACAGTTTTATCCCTCTCTTATCACCGTATGGTGTTGTGGATCTTTTTATACCATTATTAGTTTGGTTTTCAATTGACTGAATCTGTTAATAATCATTCCCCAGTTTAGAAATTCTTCTTTTGATTATGTTTCCACCTACTTTTCTTCTAACTTCATTGTAAGTATTACCTTCCTCATGTAAAGTAATTATTTTGTACCTCTTTCTAGGTATACAGTGAAGTCTTTATTTTGTTTGAAATCCTAAACAAGTTGCACAGCTTATTTAAAGAAATTACAGTAAAAAAACGCATAAAAAATAGCAACTAACTTAGTGATAACAAAACAACTTAATATGTTTTGCTACCAATTCTGGTAGCCAAAAAAAAAAAAAAAATGAAATTACTCATGCTAACACTATATTGGATCCATTTTGTGGCATTGTAATACCTGATTGGCTCTCAGAGCAATCACTCCTTTTGGTCAGTATTGGGTGTAAGAAATCCCCTCTCTTTACAGAAGATTTGTATTCCTGCTTTTATTTAGCTATAACTTAATATGTAATAAAGGCAATACATCATGGTACATATAACTGCATTCAATTCTGTAAAAAGTTACCTTTCCAGTGATGTATAACATCCTTGGACTCTTTTTAAAAATAATTAAGTTATACAGAACTATACCTTTAAAACAAACATCTTCTAAAAAGTTTCCACAATTTTGGCACTAGCAAAAGAAATGTGAACTAAACTAAATAAAAATTCTTTATTCAATTGACACTATGTATATGACTTTTCCCACAACCATTATAAACGGAAAGTTAATGGTGTTTAGAAATCCTAAATTGCTAAAAGAAAGGTCTATTTAAAATATGAAAAGGAAAGAATGTTGTTTGATAAAAACTATGTTCATTGTAACACTATTAGACTGAAGCAGTGTTTGTGTAAAGTTTCGAAATCAGAGAATTTCCATCACATACCCACACTGGTAAATACATCCAAATGCAAAAAAATTGAGCTTTATTAACTCATACAAGCCACAGTTTATCAACTTGAAATTACAGTAATACAAAAAATATGTTTCATTAGCAAGTGATAACCCTAGAGTGAACAGAATAATAAAACAATACGTCAAAATTTTGTCCAATATTTAATTTAAATATACTCAATTAAATAAAATATATATACAAATGCAAAGAGATCAATTAAATCCAATTCAATGAATTACAAAATCATTTTTAAAGAAATTCACTCTTCTTGATTAATACAAGGGGATAAGTATCCCAAAGTCAGCAGCATTTCAGAAGGTAAATTCTATATCTAACATGTTATTATATGAATAACGAGTCAAAAATTTTCTACTGAGTACCTGTGTAATAATTGCTAGTTAGCAGCATATAAACTTTGAAAGAGAAAAAAATAGTACTGCCGTACACAGATTATCTTCATGGGTACTTGAGGTTTTGAGATCTAATCTTTTTGAAGGCTTAGTATGTACGAATTGTGTTTAGCACACTTTTTTTTAAATTGTATCAATTAACTTCAGGCTAAATGTACAAGGAATCAAATGTAACATAAATGGACTTCATATTTTGACAACAAAATATATATCTGTCTTTCGGTTACATCATCGGGATATCTTATACATGTATGTATTAATGTTCCCAATCTACTCTTCTGACCATGTACAGGTATTAAATGATAAATTCAACCTATACTGATCCCATGGGTGGTCTTATAAATTATATAATCTTACTTTTGCTACTCCCTAATAATAAGATATTTGTAACAGGATAAAAAGAGATTAAGATACAAAAGTAGTTATAGCATTAATGATACAGCGGTCAGGTAGTAAAATCAGGCCACTATATTAGAAATGCTTTATTCTTTTGAAGAAAAAAAATGCAGTATCTTGACTAAATGGAAAAATCCTAGATCTGGATAAATTTGAATACACATGCTCAGATATCACTAAGATTTTTGTGGAGCTTATTTCACATGTTTATAGAAATTATAAGTTACAAGAAATTATAAGTTTACAAAAAGAGTGCTTTTTATCATGAGAAGAATTCAAACTAAACATTAATGATTAATAAGAAAAGAAAAAAGAGAACATTATATCTATGAAAACCTAACAAATTTACAATACAAATATAACTCTCTTTAAAACACACAATTTTAATTTAAAATATTAGGAGTTACAACTTGTGTTTAACAAAGATCACTACTCATTAAGTTTCACAAACTCTTACAAACTGAAACTTCTACTAAAATAGCAGGATAACTAGGATGACGCAAAATAATGCTACTACCCGATTCTATCCGTTTTTAATTGATAGAATTTGAATTCCTTATAATGAGAAATTTTTAAAAAAAATATGAAAACAAATTTATGTCAGACTCATAATGATAATTTTTTAAATGAAATCAAAAAATTTAATGATTTTTTTAAACCAATTTCCTTATAGAATTCAATCAAATATATTCAAAATTTAAATTTAAATTTTCTTAACTTAAAAATTTCATAGATTTTTTTAAACACATACGTATTTTCCATTTTTAATACAATATTTAAAATTTTTTTTAATGAATTTCACTTAAAAACAAACATACCAAAGAAGACCAGATTAGCCTCACTTTTGCAGGCTCAAAGAATGGGCCAGTTCTAGAAAAGCAGTAAAAACACTATCATAAAAAGCATAATTTATAACATATAAAACTGAACAAATAAGTTCAAAGCAAAAAACTACAAAACAATTAACAAATAGGAGGATTACATTCCCTAAAGAATTCAGTATTTGGGACTACTTTTTCAATTTAATATATGACTTTGCATTTACAGGTTAAAAAAAAATAAGCATGTATATACAAGTGTTACAAGAAAATTATTTATTTCCAGAATCATTTTTCTTACGCTTTTATTATTTCTGAGAGCTGTCCATTAAATTTTGCATTTACATCCTCAAAACTGTCAGTAAAAGATTGTACTTTATTACAGTTTTCTGATGGCTCAGTATAAACTCCAAGGACAAGGCCTTTCATCTAAAATTAAGAAAACAAAAGAACAATGTATAAATTATTACAATATATAAACTCAAATTATGGGAGCAAAACAAAGCATATAATTATAGTCACAAAATCTGTTATATACCAGAAACAACTTAAGAAAGGCTTATATATATATATATATACATACATACACACAGGGCTTTTTTCTGGGGGTACGCAGGGATACTGCATATCCCCACCTTTTTTCAAAAGTATTATTTTGACCTAACTTAACCAAAATTTTAAGAAACTTACGAATCAATTGTTAATATATAACAAAAAGTTTTTTTTTTTAAATTGTGAGTCTTTTGTTCCCGTGTGATGTGATGTGTGAAAACACAGTGTAAGGCGCGACATGCCTGGTAACCCGTGTCAAGGTTGGCGTGTGGCAACCCTACTTCGGAGGGGTGCGTTGCTTTTCAGAGTGGGAGGAAAACAAGAGAGGTGAAAGCAGAGGCCAACAGTTTTTATGTGACGAATATGGCTCTGTATACAAAATCCATCTTTTTTTTAAAATTACTTTATATGTGTTGTATGTGCTGTGTCCCTTAAAAACTATGTAATAAAAGTGTGAGACAAAATTCTGTAAGTCTTTTTTGTGTCATCTCTGTTTCTCGCATGAAAGAAACTCCACGCAAAGCGGTTAAAACCCTTACACACAGTACTTAAAATACGTACCTTTATTTGAGAAAACACTGTATACCCACCTATTTTTTTAGAAAAAAAGCACTGTATATATATACACACAGTGATGGATCATCACAAAGACACAAGAAGTGCACACTTAAGGCCTCCGGTTGTCAGGAGCTTCTGAAAGTTAGCAGTTTAAAAAACAGATACAATCTTCTAACCTCAGGCTCCGATACCATCTTCTTTTAGGCAATTTATTGTTTATCGAATGACAAACGACATAGTACAAGTTTTTAATACCTAATAATTGACCTATAAAATTTCCTTTTAAACCATGAGAAAATATCTTAAGTAATAAATAATATCGATCAATAGTAATTAGAATATGAAAACCTAAAAACTAAACTGCACTTAGGCCCTCCAAATGATTCATATGATACTGTATATATATATATATATATATATATATATACCGGGTGGCCATAATTAAACTGACAGTACTCACAGTGTTCTGTAGCGCGATCTATTTGTGAGAATGACGTCACATTTTGTAGGAAGAAAACAAGATGGGGGACGAAGGATTCCGCGGAAAAATAAATTAGTTCCAAAAGTCACCACTAGGGGAATATTTGGCGCTGTGTAATAGAAAATAGAGTGTTAACAAATGCAAATTAATACGGAATAAAATTACCTTTTATTATGCACATTTTCTTATTTAGTTCAAGTGCAATATGGCAACACTTTTAAAAAAGCGTAAAATCTACATAAACACCAATAAAGTCTCGTGATCTGCAATATCACGCACGCTGAGCAGAAGAAGAAGTTCTTTATTCAAATTTCACGTTACATCCATTGGCACAGTGCCAGCTGCTTGGGTTTTAAAAGGCAATGTGTTACGTTTCGAATCAATCGGATTGAAAGTTTATGTGCAATGTCTCCTTCTTTAGTCGAGCGTGCGTTACTGGTCAAATTCTTTTACCTCAACCCGTTCAATGCGTCAGCCGCTCTTCGTGCTTTTAGAATGCACAAAAAAATGCGTAAAGGTAACGGTCCTGTGTCAGTTAATGGGCTAAAAGCAATGGTTGCGACGTTTGAGAAAACAGGTTCTCTGAAGGTTCAGTCAGGCAGAGGACGAAAACCTGTACCACAGGATACAATCGAAGCAGTTGCCACGGCGATTGTCGACAGAGGACCAGACAATATTGCTGCTACCTCTAGCGCTCGTGGATTAGCTTGGAATATGGATATGCCTTACAGTACGGTATGGAAAATCTTACGAAAGATTATCAACTTCTATCCGTACAAGATCAGCCGTGTACAGGAGTTACTGTACCCCTACCATGATAAGCGATTGACTTTTGCTCTCACCTTTCTTGCCAGAATGGAGGTGGATGATGGTTGGCCGTGGAAAATCTTATGGGGAGACAAGGCCCACTTTTACCTGCAGGGAACTGTGAATACCCAGAACTGCCGAATTTGGGATGACAAATCACCACATGCAGTCACAGAAATTCCCTTACATTCACCAAAGGTAACTGTTTGGTGTGGGTTCACAGCAGAATTTATCGTAGGTCCATTCTTCTATGAGAACATTACCCCGACAGGACCGGAAACCTGTTCTGTTACCGGAGAGAAATATCGCCACATGTTGAACAGCTTTGTCATTCCGGCACTTCAGCAAAGACAATGCCTGGGGGAAATCATTTTCATGCAAGATGGAGCCCCTCCACACGTTGCTGTACGGGTGCAACAGCTGCTACGATAGAAATTCACAACAGAAAGAGTCATTAGCCGCTACTTTCCAACTGCATGGCCACCTCGGTCGCCTGATTTTACCCGATGCGACTTCTGGCTATGGGGTTACCTTAAGTCCAAGGTCCATCAAGGAGTGGTCCAGGACCTGGCTACGTTGAAGGATAACATATCACGGACTGTACAGGAGATTCCTGCAGACATATTACTTTCTGCTGTTGTGCATACTGTGCATAGAATGCAATATGTGGTCCACAACAACGGCAGCCACATTGAACCTCATTTGAATGCAAAATAAAAGGTAATTTCCGTATTGATTTGCATTTGTTAACACTATTTTCTATTACACAGTGCCAAATATTCCCCTAGAGGTGACTTTTGGAACTAATTTATTTTTTCGCGGAATCCTCCGTTCCCCGTCTTGTTTAATCTTCCTACAAAATGTGGCGTCATTCTCGCAAATAGATCGCGCTACAGAACACTGTGAGCACTGTCAGTTTAATTATGGCCACCCGGTATATATATATATATATATATTATATATAATATATATATATATATATATATATATATATATATATAGAGAGAGAGAGAGAGGTTCATACACAAAATATATATATAGGTATATATATCCTGTAAGAACTTTCTAACAAGTGATCATAAAAAGGTGTTACATAAAAACTAAAATACAGAACACAAAGGGTTTTTTTTCTAATGCGGTAGGTACTTTATCCTGAGGACACTGACACATCCTCACTGTGAATTTATTAGTTTCTCTGTTATAGGGGCACCACACTGGTGAATCAACACCACTCCCTATGATGGAACAGAAAATGAACATTCATGCCTCATCTGTGATTCGAACCCAAGCCCACTTTGCAGAAGCTCAGGATAATGATCTCAGGATATATTCCTATGTACAAACTCCCACCATAATACAAAAAAATCAAACAAGCAATAGTTATAATTATGAAAGATGGCACAGTCAGAATTTATGATTTCTGCATCATTTGAAACATATTAACAACTATTATTATAAAAATTATTGTTAAGGAATTAGGAAAAACATACAAGCATAGAGCAAAATAAAAAAAAAGCTTTAACAGCAGGTCAGTTATTAATATAATTATAAGTTTTATATAATGTTTCATTAAAAGAAATTATTAAAATCCATTTTGGAGAAAATCTACAACATTAAACCAAAAATATTACTTGAATAATTAATCAACCAGTCTACTAACTTGAAGCAGAATTGGGTACTTTCCCATTATACCAACCTGCTGCCAACGTTTCATTAAAAGTAGCCAATTAAAGAAATAAAAGGAATACAAGATACTCGCGTTTCACATCACATTTCCATTTAAACAAACTATATTTCAATGTTAAAGTAAAAAAAAAGGGGGGAAGGAATAAAAGAAATAAAAAGATAATACTGACTTTTCCCCATGACATATTTTTTGCAACTATATTTCTACTTTCAGTTTAATAAATATCATTATTCATATTTCATATGAAAATCCTTATACCCAAGAATTTAATTCAATAAACAAATGCAATAAATCTTTAAATTTCATTTTCACACACATTTTCTGTCCACTTCTTACATACACTTTAAGAGATGCTTTGTTAGGGCAGTGTTTGCATCTGCAATTTGTAAGATGTTCAGGAGATCCAATCCCAGTCTCTGCAAGCATATGAGAATGGTTTCTCCTACACCAAGAAGTTGGTGACATGTTGGTAAAATGGGAAAGTGCTCACAGTTATGTGTTTCTGTAAGCTAAAATAAACTAAACAGGAATTTTATTCCGGTAAATCGGAAGAAGCTGGGGCGGTTGGCGACTTTTTGGCGATTTTTTTTAAAAGTCGCCAAATTTGCGTTTCTGAGTCCGCGATTTTTTTTCCCCCGTTCATATTTTGTTGTTTTGCTGTTTTTAAAAGTTTAAAGTTTAAAATACAGGAACAAATGTAATATACGCAACGGGCCATCGCCAATTTGGCGCCAAAATCCCGTTTGGAGAGCTGTTAGGCTTAAACTGCGAAATGTAAACAATAAATTGGAAAACAAACTTACTGCTGGCTTTATGAAACTCGTAGGTGCACACGGGATCTTCGCTTCGCTCAGATACCCTTGCTTCACTCCGCTACGCTCCGTTACGCATCCGTCCAAAAACATTACAGAAAATCCCCAGCCGCTGGCTTCGCTACATACCGCTGGCTGTTGTACAGTAAAAAAAAGCTTCCGCTGGCTGTAGCGGTCAGTAAAACAAAGCTTATCCCACAAAAAATCAAATAATATTATCCGACCCGAATGTAAGAAACCATGGACTAGTGCGTCATTTACGACCCCTTTGTACCCCCCCCCCCCCTAGTCTCTATTGCGAAAATCTACATCTAACAATATCCAAAATCCTACCCTGATATTTAGAAACGACATCTTTAACCAACATAGCAATAAACGGCTAACTGAAAAGCATTGAACAAACACTATCAAAGGCGCATTCAGATGGAATTGTAGGGGTAACCAGAAAAGGGGATACATCATAACAGGAAGTAAATAATCGCCAAGTTGGCGGCAGCCCCAACTTCTTCCGATTAACCCATAACAGGAAGGATTGTCTACTGCAAATAAACAATCACACACATTTAACATAAAATGAAAACATAATGTAATCCCTGTTTCAAAGAAATAACTAACACACACACACATATATATATATATATATATATATATATATATATATATATATATATACATACATACAGGGTGTGCCATAATGATTGGGATAAACTTTAAGGGGAGGTAGGGCATATCAAAAGGATTCAAAATTGCATAGCAACCCATGGTCGCAAACGTCATGGGAAAGTGGTATCAGAAGTACAAGAAATGAAGGAATACGAGACAGAGATTATCAGAAATATTTATTGCTCATAAATATTACATATGCTGTTGTAGATAACACCATTTCAAAAGGTTATAAAAGATGCTCAAAGTTTCCACCATTGCAAGCGTTACAGCGATGGACTATGGATTGGCAGACATGTTCAAAAACACCTGGATTTGCTTGGATATCTGCAGCAGCGCAAACAATTCTTGCAACCAGATCCATTTCATATTCGACATGTGTCTTATACACAGCACCTTTAAGTATACCTCAAAGAAAGAAAATCTAGGCTGCTTAAATCCGGAAAGCGTGAGGGCCAGGCAACCAGGTCCAAGCAAATCCAGGTGTTTTCGAACGTGTCCGCCAATCCGTGACTGTAACGATTACATCTCTTGTAATGATGGAAACATTGAGCATCTTTTGTAACCTTTTGAAATGGTATCATCTACCACAGCATATCTAATATTTATGAACAATAAATATTTCTGATAATCTCTGTCTTGTAGGCCTTCATTTCTTGTATCTCCGATACCACTTTCCCATGACATTTGCGACCATGGGTTGCTATGCAATTTTGAATCCTTTTGACATGCCCTACCTCACATTGAAGTTTGTCCCAATCATTATGGGACACCCTGTATATATAACATACCTGCGTGTGTATATATACAGAGAGAGATTTATATATTATCTATAATTTCCATAGCTATTTGGTTATGTTAATAGTTCTAATATAAATCATCATCATTGAAAGTTATAAGACACTTACTCTATGCAAATTTCTTTGAAAATTCTAAATTTGTAAGATTAAAATTTTGAATGATGTTCAAATAATGGAAAATTATCTAACTTGATCCCTTTCAAAGGATATATGTCGATTTTTGTTAAACAATATGACTTTCTTGCAGTAATTTCAGTAATCTTTTTCTTTTCCCCACAAAATCTGAAAAAGACAGTATATATTTAAAATCTTTCTTGCCCTAATGATATCAAACCTTAATCTGTATACAACAGGTTTTGCAAGGAAATTAAAACCTCCCTTAAAAACAATTTTTAAAAAAAAGTATTTAAATATGATACAATTACACAGCTGTTTAAAAATTTTGCAATTCATTCAAAACAATTTATGACATCAACTTTCAAATGAAATCACTTTGGCTGTAACAACATAAGAAATGGGTGTCCCATTTTACGTTTTAAATAATGGAAATAAGGTTGGATCAAATTTTAAATTATAGTTTCACATCATGGGAATTGTACGCTTGATACACAGCCCTCACAACAAAAAAACATTTGAAATTTGCAGTTTTTTCTTGTTACTGTCATTATAATCATGAAAAATAAAAATCAATGTTTTCTGAAATTTGCATTACCCTTCTTGTTGTTATTATAAACGTGAAACTTCAGTTTCATTACCTTTCCTATAACTTCTGAAATTCCTCGTCTGGGTAAAATCGATTTCATATTATTGATAATTATTGCTGACTTTAGTTTTCTACAGATATATGCTTCAAAAATTTCGTTTCAGTGATATGCACCAGAAAACCACCAGCGATTACATAAAGCACAACTATCAAGAAAATCGTTCTGAGCGATACTAAGAGCGAAAATTTTGTCACTGTATTTAATGTTTTGTAAATCGGTTGGGGTTTACATTTCTCCCAAACAAAATAATTAGGAACAATTATTGCTACCCAAACTTACTTGATAGCAAAAATGAAATACGACGCACTCAATACTTTGAAAAAATTACCTTATATATTTAGAATATTTAAAATGATGAGATGTGTTACTTTGCTTTTTGATTCTTCACTTCAAACGCGAAAGGGGGTGTGAGGGGAAGCGCTGCCGGTTTGAACGTGCAGATGAATCAGAGCAGACGTAATTGTGTTTGAGAAGCGGAGTTCCTAGGTCGTGTAGACTTTTATCTCCAGTGATCAAGTTATATGTAATCAAGGTGGGAGTGCTCAGTAGCTAAAAATTTTAAGTAAAGAATTAAAATTGATGAATAAGAGATAAGTGCAAACTGATATTTAAATAAAACGCTACCCCTTTCCAAGCTGTACTTCCGGATTCTGTTTTCTAGACTCATCTCCCCCCCCCCCCCCTCAAAAAAAAAAAGTTGATATAAACTCTAAATCAAACAGAAAAAAGGAGTTCTAAAGCTCATGACAAGGCACCAGAACATAAATTTTCTTTTATACATTTAATTTTTTAATCATAACCAAAAGAAGAAATCGGGAACGTCGCAACGTCACTGGCTACGTCAGTTTTCGTCTGCTATAGATCACGTGATTATCGAGTGGCAGAAAACAGAAGCCGTTCCTATGCGTTTACACGTGTTTTTGGACGATACCTTCATTTTGAGTTAAATAATTTAAGTTTATTTATAAAATTACTCATATCAGTTGCATGTAACAGGTATTTAAACACTTTTTTTTCAATATTTCGCAAGGTTTAAGAGAATATAATCATTTTTTCGTTGAGAACATCTTTTTTTTTTGACAGAGCGTGTATTTCCGCATGAATTTTAACATTTTATAAACGATGATTAAGGTTCATTCCTTAGACTATTTCTGTTCATGAATATCACACAGTTGTTTGTTCTTATTTTACGTTTAGTTTTATGTTTGTTTATTCTTATTTTACGTTTTTGTAATAATTATTTTAGGTATTTTGGACTAGTATTGTTTATTAAAATGTAAAATCTTTAACTTCTTTTGACATATGTATTCAATCATTTTGAACTTTTTACATTACTGTAATAAATGTTTTGTAGTTCACTCACTGTTTTTCAAGCTTGATAAATTCTTAGCTATGTAAGCACTGAAACCTAACTAATTTGCAATATTAATTTTGTACCAGTTTGTGTATTCCTAAAATAATTTCATGCTTTAAATTATTTTCTTAAACTCTATAAAATACCATTAAAAAGTATACTCTTTAAAAAATAAAATAAGTTTGACATAGTAAAAAAGATAAAATAATTTCATAATATTAACTTGAAAATTTGGATTGTATTTAGTATAAAAATAAAGTAACTTTGCTCACTTGATAAAGATTATTATCACAATTTTTCTGAATCATTTTGTTGAAATGCAGTCTTAATATAAACATCAATAAAGATGTACTACATTATTAAGATATGTTTAAATTAATCGATATTCACTGACTCCTTGAGGCGTTTTCACGCACAGTCAAGTTGAGTGGGTTTATTGTTTATATATTTTTGCTTTTTTAAATAAGGGCAGAAAATTGATGTTATGCGTTTTACACGTGGAGCTCTTGTGTAAATTATCTGTATGTATTTTCATAATCTATGCTTTTAGCTACAAATGTTTCGTTCTTCGCTTATGCACGAGTTAACAAATTATGCGTGCATTTGCGTTATATATGTTTTATATACATAAATTTTGTAACTAGTGTGATATACCCCCCAATGACGATTTTGGCGATTTTTTTTTGTCGCCAAGCAGAACGCGTGTCTTTGAAACGGGAAATTCCGGAAAGTCCCCAAAAATACGCATTTTTTATACTGTGCAACCACAGAAAAGCAGAAAAAACACATAAATACAAAAAATAAAAGCTGAAAAATAATAAGAAATTTGTTAGGTGGGGGAGGATGCCGCTCCCAATCCCCCTGCGAAAAAAAGTCAGTATAGTGTAACTAATAATAATTCATTTAAATAAACATAAAATACATCTTATTAAATATATATTTCTTGATTAAACATAAATTAAAGCTCAAATACAATAGAAAAAAATACATGTTGGCAATAGAATTTTTAAAAAAAGTATCTATACCGAAATTTTGTACTCCTCCCAGTTAATCCCCGAGACGATTTCAATAAATTTATTAAAACAATCTACATTTGCCGCTAAACATGATTTCCGAAACATGTACATCGCTAGGTAGAATTTAAAATCTGCCTTACGATTGTACGTAGGCAACGTTGCTTTTATATGCCTCCACGTACTTCCAATTGTATTTGTGTGGCACCCAGTATTGGAGTCAACGAATGTAAGTGCATGGTTTACTTTAAGGTGGTCAAATCCTTCCTGCTCGAGACAGTCGTAACTTTTCCAGCAATCAGAATGCACTGAAGTCCCTGGCAATATCCAATCTTTTATAACCCCCAAAGTCTACTGAGTCCCATCATGCCACAGCAACTAAAAAAACCCTCCAGGAATCCCTCTCAACCCTTCCAAACACCCAATGGCCCTCAACCCTATGCCCCTTATGATACTTTCGTTTCCCAAATTTCGACGACCTTACCCTCCCCCCCCCGTGCCCCTACTTTCTCGGAAGACATTTCAATATAATCCAAAACAGTCTCATTAATAAATTATCTCCAATCAGCCAAAGTAGTCTTTGCAAAAGAATATTCCTCCATAATTCGCCCAGTTGTTGTACCCCTCAAAATCTCATAAGTAATATATAAAACCTCAAATAACTTTAATTTAGAATTAGAAAACCACGAACCATGCCGAATAGATTTCTCAGTGTTACATTGCTTCCCCCCCAATAACTTTCCTACAAACAAATGTAAAAACATCAGAATAAGAACTTTTAACTTTAATCATAATCTCTGACCGACATTTTTTGCAATTCGCGCTCTTTAACAACCCAACCTCCGTCAAAAAATTAAATAGCAACTGTTATTTAATATTTTGACGGAGGATTATACCAAAAAAAAAAACCGGCAACACTACAACCAAAACAAAAGGCGCCAGATTTGGCGAGAAATCTCTTGGGAGATATCATACTTGTACCTAAATGGAATGGTAAGAAATATGATTGTAATAAATTCAAATAAAATCTCTAACAACATTTATCACAAACATTTATCAGCTATTTTTCAAAAACAGGTCAAAGTGAAGGAAATACATAGGGTAACTAAACTGCTGAGCTTTTAAATCTAAAGTCAACGCTTAGGTATTTTATTATATGAAAGGTTCCTTGCGATTCCCCCTCCGACCAAATGATTTCTGGAGAAGGGGATTGATAACCTATTCCCAGGATTCCAAACCTGCTTGCTTTCCTCTTTGATTTCGCTACTCGCAACTTTACGGATTCCGGACCTAGTGCCCTTTTGAGCTGTCATTTAACTTAATCTGATTCCAAATTTCCCATCTTCTAATTTTTCAAAGTATTTTATAGATTTTTTGTCTCACCCATAGTTAAAATTCTCCATTACCAATTAAGTTCGCCATGCCCCATTAATTACTCGTACTCGGGTACTCGTTCTAGTTAATTAGTTGATTTATCAACTAATTAATTTTTTTCCTCCCTAAATCATTGTCAACACTATTTGTAACCTTGAGAACTCTAACTTATGTCACATACTAACATTGATATTGAGGATAAGGAGCTCTCGCTTTAGCTGGCTAAAGCGTGGTGATAACTCTTCCAACTGGTAAACGTAGTAAGCTTCGATACTCCTAGTAAACATCGCTACTCGCTCTTGTTGAATTTCTGTCTAACCGCCCTTCTGAGTACTTTGAAACTTATCTTGACCGTCCTGATTTGTCATTTATTTTTCAACAATATTCTTCCCAAACCCCTCTAATTATTTTAATATTTTCTCCCAGATTTTCCATCATTACCAAGTAATTTAACATTAGAAACCACCCTTACCAGCACTTAAAATAATTATAATTTAACTTAATCTAACTTAAACTTAAATTTCTAAATAAATTTTAATTAGAAATTTTTTTTAAAAAGTTTAAGTTAGATTAAGTTAAATTATAATTATTTTATTCACATTTTCAAATCTGCTATATTCTCGCGAACTGTAACCATGATACATCCCACTGTTGATACCGAGAATAAGGAGCTCGTGCTCTAAGGCGTCTCGCGAGCAAACTTACAATAAAGTGGACTAAATAACTTAATAGGTAGCTTGAATCTCCCAGTCGTCACGACTGGTCCCGAGCAGGCGCCCTCTTTTCTCTAATCCCCCGGTCTGCAGTCAGAATATTGAGTTGGAGCGCTGATGGGCTTCAAACCAAAATCGATGAACTGAGGGATTTTCTTATTGATAATTCTATGGATTTGGTTCTTGTACAGGAAGTAAAAAATCGTCATTAGATACCTTAATTAGACCTTAATCATAATTAGATACCTTAATTAGACCTTAATCATAATTAGATACCTTAAAATTCAAAATTATAATTTAATCCACACACTGCGTGTTGATAGCGATAACAATCCCCTTCCCTATATGGGGTCCGGCAATCTATATCAAACGTAACTTTAAATATGATCATATACCTAGCCTTAACTTAAACATCTTAGAAAATACCATAGTAAAAATCTTTCCTACTCCCAATAACCCTATTTATGTTGTAAGTGTTTATTTAAGAGCTGCCTTTAATAACTCTGTGAGCCCAGATCTTCAAAATTTATTTTCCCTGGGAGAGAATGTCATACTGATGGGAGACTTTAATGCTCACCACCCCCGTTGGAATTGTGATTACAATAAAAACTTCACCTGTCAGTTTGGCAGGCAAATCAACGAATATTGTATTGACAATGAATAGACATAGCTTTCCATTGTCAACTCGCTCCCCAATAAAAGAGACCCCGGCCTGGACAATATCACAAATCCTGGTATTAAAAATCTCCCTCTCAACTATATAAACCAGACCATCATGAACCAGAAATATTAACTAAATTTTCATCATGGATTAAACTAAATCGTGTTGTAGCTTGGATTCTTCGATTTGTGCAAAACTGTTAATTCCCATCAGTAAAAACAACAGGTTTCTTGACAAGTAAGGAGTTAAATGATGCAGCCGATGTCATAGTGAAAATTGTGCAAAAGTTAAGAGTTTAAGGATGAAATTCGGAATTTGGAAAAAGACAAGGTATTAAGTCCCAACAACAAAATAGCTAACTTGAATCCATTTCTTGATGATAAAGGTTTATTCCGGGTTGGGGGAAGACTCAGGAAGGCTAATATTTCAGACGATAATAAAACATCAAATTATACTTCCCAAAAAACATCACGTGACAGAATTAATTATTAAACATTACCACGAAAAATATTTGCACAGTGGAATCCAGCTGACTATTTCTTCGATAAGACAAAAATTTTGGATTGTTAACATCCGCGAAGTTGTTAAAAGAATTGTTTGGAAATGCATGAAGTGTTTCAGAAACAGGGCAAATTTAGCGACGCAAATCATGGGAGATTTACCTCCTGCTCGAGTGAAGCCCAACAAGATTTTTTCACACGTCGGACTGGACTTCGCCGGTCCATTCATGATCAAAACTCGTAAGGGACGAGGTATTAGACCTTATAAAATTTATGTTTGCCTTTACATATGTATGTCCACAAAGGCTATTCACTTGGAAGTAGTTAACGATTTATTTTCAGAAGCCTTCTTGGCCTCGCTGAAAAGATTTATAGCTCGTCGTGGCAAACCTCTGAAACTGTTTTCTGACAGAGGAACAAATTTTGTAGGAGCTGATAAGGAATTAAAAAGAATGCTATCACAAGTTTTGACTGATGAAAGGTTTCATGCCTACATTGCAGAGACAATATTAAATGGAACTTTAATCCATCCTCAGCACCTCACTTCGGAGGTCTGTGGGAGGCCGCGATTAAACAAATGAAAAACCATCTTAAAAGAACTGTTGGATCACAAATTCTTACCTTTGAAGAATTCTTCACTTTGATAACGCAAATTGAAGCGTGCTCAAATTCAAGACCTCTAGTTCCTGTATCAAATGACCCTCATGATTTAACGGCATTAACACCTGGACATTTCATCATCGGGACCTCGATGAACTCAATTCCTGAATCAGACTTAACTTCCACAAAATTAACTCCACCCGAACGATGGAAGCTCACTCAACAAATTTTCCAAAGTTTTTGGAAAAGGTGGTCATCAGACTATCTCACTCAGTTACAGCAGCGCACAAAGTGGTCCACTAAGAAAACAAATTTAGCTGTTGGAGATCTTGTGCTGATCAAAGACGATAATCTACCACAACTGAAATGGTCTCTTGCAAGGACTCTCGAGCTGTATCCTGGCAAAGACGGTAATGTACAAGTAGTACGATTGAAAACTGCTAATGGAGAACTAAAGAGACCTATTCATAAACTTTCCATATTACCTTTTTCTTGTCAATAACATGATTATTCATTTTTCATATTTAACCTTTATTTGAAATTTAAGTTTGTTTAATATGCATATACATCAGTTTTATTTCTTTTATTTACTCAGTAATTAGTGATAATGTGTTGTTTAATATTTAGTATATTGTTCCAGTTCTTATTTTATATATTTTAAGTTTTCATGTATACTAATGTTATATTTCATTGTAGTGATTCCATTGTAGTAATAGATTTATGAACCACTGTTCATCGCGGGGGTTGAATGATTGTACCCACCCACATAGAAGGCGCTTTGCGCGCGAAAGAAGGAACTTTGTAACGTCCTAGAGTTTGTCACTCGGACATTCGACTCTCACCTGATAATGAGCAACACGCTTCTCTTGGAATTAAGTTTATATTTGTAAATAGTTGTACATAATAAACGTAAAATTTGTAAGCTCTCCCACCTCAGATTCTTCATTTAAGTTTGAACTGTTTTACTTGAAATTTACTCGACCACATCTCGACTTTGGTGGAATAAGGAGGAACTCGACCAGTCTTCAGTGAGTGTCACTAATCATCTCAGCGACACCGAAAACTATTGGTTCGACACTACTCTCGGTCATTTTGGACATTTTATTTTTCATCATTTCCCCCCCCCCCTAAATGCTGATGGGGGCTGAAATTGACCTTAAACGGAATCGTAAGTGTCACTCATCATCTCAGCGACACCGAAAACTATTGGTTCGACACTACTCTCGGTCATTTTGGACATTTTATTTTTCATCCCTTTCCCCCTCCCCCTCAATGCTGATGGGGGGCTGAACTCGCCGTTAAACGGCATAGTGAGTGTCACTATTCTTCTCGGCTACTCCTAAAACTATTGATTCGACAGCACTCTCGGTCATTTTGGACATTGTTTTTCACCCCTTCTTCTCCCCCCCATGCTTTTTTTTGGGGGGGGGCTGAACTTGCCCTTAAACGGCTTCGGGAATATCACTATTTATTTCAGCGATCCCGAAAACTATGGATTCGACACTAATATCAGTCTTTTTAGATTAGTTTTACATGGCCCCCCTTCCCCCCTCCCCCTAGGGGTGTCTTCTCCCACCCCAGCCAGTATTTATTCCCATATTGTAAGTGATATGTGTACCAAGTTTTGTTGAAATTTGTCCAGGCGTTCCAGAGTGATGCTGGAACATAGTATATACATGCATCCGTTATCAGGGCCCGACTTTGACACAATGGGGCCCTGGGCAAAGCAGACTTTGGGGGCCCCCTTCAAGGACATATCCAGAGGGGGGCATGTCCCCCCTCCTCAGGACCAGATTTCCACATGAACATGTTGGACACTCACCCAGGCCTTCCTTAAATCGGGACCAGAAATTCAAAAAAAAATTTCGACCGAAAAGTCAAAAATTCGAAGAAATTAATGAATATTAATAAGAAGTGTTAATTAATTAATTTACTTTTTAATGTTAATAAATAAATTCATGAAATTTTCTTTTGAAATTCAAAATAAATCACAGTCTGGAGTTATTACAACTCCCCCCTACCACCCACCTACCAAAAAAGATTAAACCAGAAACGCTTATGGACGTAAGCATGCTTTCACTATAGTGAGTGCACTGTGCTCCACCCAGGATTCTTTTCTGTATCCGCCACTGCACCCCTTTACTATATTAACCAAAAAACAAATTCTCAAAACTATGTACAACTTTATACTAAATTAGGGGGCCCTGGGCAAGTGCCCCACTTGCCCATGCGGAAATCTGGGCTTGTCCGTTATTACATATTATTAAATGGATGAATTTGTATTTTCCACTCTACATCAATCGTTATTTCAACCGCAACACTGAAAACGTAATTCATTACAATAGACTGCTTATTTCCCCGTTGACTTATTCCCCCGTTACTCAGCAGCTGGCCAGCACATCAATCACCGCTGCCCGAACGTTCCGCCAAAGACCCGGATCCTGGTCGTTCGCTAACGAGATCTATAACAGATCTACTATAGCAGATCCGAAGTCGGTCTTTCAGAGAATCGGGTCATTTTAAAAACACGGATCTTCAAAAAGAGCCATTCATTTTGAAAAATCTTCTAAAAGAGTCGACTCTTTTTGAAAGACTTGTATCTTAAAAAAGATTCGAATCTGAGTGAGCCGGGTCTTAAAGATCTGTTTACAGTCGGCGAAGATCTACCTCGGTCTTTCCAGCCTGCGGTGAACGATGTGGGAGCCGCCAGATCCGAGATACTGAGATCCGGATCAGTCGTTCACTTCAAAGAGCCGTTCAGAGCGAACGTCTCTGAGCTGATTTACCCATCTCTACTCCGTAATATTCTATTTATTATTTAAAAATGGCTCGTAGTCGTAAAGAAACAAGCATTCGAAAATTGATTATTTTTCATCATAGTAGTGGTAAATCAGTTCGGAATATTGCTAAATTACTTAATTTAACCCATTCTATTGTGCAGTATGTGATAAAACGATTTAAAGAAGAAAATCGGATCGAAAACAAGATAAGAAAAGGTCGTCCGGCAAACTTAACAAAACGTGATCAGAGATTTATAATTAGAAAATTTGTGAAAAATCCACTTTTGAGTGCTGTAAAAGTTTCTGCAGAATTTAACGGGCGTTCTGCCCATAGAAAATGTTTTGTGAGTGAGAAAAACAGAAAGCTTAGGCTTTCCTTCGCACTATCAATGATAAATAAGCCCCAAATGTATTGGAATAATGTCTTATTTGCCGATAAAAGCAAGTTTAACATTTTTGGTTCAGATGGAGTATAATTGTATGGAGAAGAAAAAGTGAGGAACTTAATCCCAAGATCTTAGTAGGAACAGTTAAGCATGGCGGTGGAGGTGTCCTTGTGTGGGGGTGCATCAGGACCAGGTAATTTGGTATTTATTGATGGCATAATGAATCATGCTGTTTATATAAATATTTTAAGAGACAATTTAAAATTATCAGCCCAAAATTTAGGTATTGGAAACAGCTTTTTTTTTTATCAAGATAACGATCCTAAGCACACGGCTCTCAACGTTCGCCTCTGGTGTCTCTATATTTGTCCACAAGTTTTGAAAACAACACCTCAATCGCCAGATTTAAACCCAATAGAACTGGAGGTGCGAGTACGAAAACACGACATTCACACGAAAAGTGAACTGAAAACAATTATGATGGAAGAATGGATGAACATTGATGCAGAAATTACAAAAGAACTAGTGCAATCTATTCCCAGACGTTTAAAAGCTGCTGTGGAGGCTAAAGGATATCCTACTAAATATTAATTTAACGAAAAATTAGAATATTTACTAATATGTAGATTTTTTCCATGTGTACGATGACTTTTGTGTGATAAAATTTTTGTTAATTTTTGATTATAGGTTTCTTAAAAATAAAGTTTTATTATGTTTTTAAAATATTTCATGTAGTTTTGTTAAGAATAGATTATAGATCTTATTAAATACCCATTCTGAAATATTCATTTTAATTAATGGATAGACCCCTATTTCATTGAAAATCGTAAGTGTACGAACACTTTTGGGAGACACTGTATATGTTTTGTGCGGCTATTCTCAATGGGGGATTTAGAAATGTTAATGGCTGCTTGATTGTCACAATATAGAAAGCTAGAAAAGTTTATATCTAATATGTTCATTTTTAAAAGTTCATTGAAAATACGAATTATCCAGACTAACACTTTAGCAACTTCAGTTAAAGAAATGTATTCGCTCTCCATTGTGGATAAGCTAACACATTTTTGTTTGAATGTTCGCCAGGTAATTGGTACGTCGTCTATAAATAAAACAAATCCACCAATTGATATACGGTCATCCCTATTTGCTGCATAGTTAGCATCACTATAACAATTCACATTATAATTAGATATTTCAGACAGATTTAATTTATATGATTTATATGATGTATAATGCAAATATCCTAACAATTTTAACAATTTGTTCCAGTGAGTTAAACCAGGATTATTCTGGAATTGAGAAAGAATATTTACAGCATAACATATGTCAGGGCGTGTCCTACTTGCTATAAATGCTATAGAACCAAGGATACTACCATATGGAAATTTTGACATTTTTATTTCCTCATCAGTACTAGGATACTGGTTTTGGGATAAAACTGTGCCTACTACAATGGGCAAGGAGGTTGTTGAATAACTAAACTCTTTAAACTTCTCGCATATTCTGTCAATATAATCTGACTGGTGTATGTATAAGTCACTGCCTTTTTCCTCAAATTGTACACCAAGTAATTTACTTGTTTGACCGAGGACTTCCAGGTCAAATCTCTTATTAAGTAGACTTGTAACATATTTTATAAAATTTTGAGTTTCAGATAACAAAATAATGCCGTCGACATACTGAAGTAAAACAACCTTTGGCTAAAAAATATAGACACAGTTTGCCCACTGTAGTTTTTGAAAACCAAGTTCTTCCAGAACTCCATGTATTTCTAGAAACCACTCCCGTCGTGACTGGTGTAAGCCGTATAAAGCCCGGTTTAATTTGCAAACGTAATTAGGTTTACTTTCATCTGAAAATCTCTGGGGATGGTACATAAAAATGCTTTGAGTTAAAGGGGCATACAAATATGCACATTTAATGTCTAATTGACAATGACATCTATTTAGTTTGCAAACTAAAATTGAAAAACAGAATCTAATAATTGAAAAGTTAACAATGGGGCTAAATATGTACTTCGTCATAATGAATTCCCTCCTTTTGTCCAAACCCATGTGCTACTAGTCGAGCCTTAAACCTAGCTATTTTACCTTTTGAATCGTATTTTAAGGTGTAAACCCAGCGACAACCAATGATTTTAGTATTTAAAGGTTTAGAAACAAGGTCCCATACTTTTCGGTCATGTATGGCCTTCATTTTTTCGTTCATAGCTTGATGCCAATTCTCAACTTGGGGAGTTCTCAATGCATCATTGTAACAAGTGGGGATTTTAATTTCTAGTCATGCTTTTGATATACTGCATTCGTCCCGTTTTACCGGCCCTGAATATGAATTTTTCCCACTGAAATTAAAATAGTCTTTTTCATATTCTATATTATGTAATTTACAATAATTTTCTGAATCGTTAGTACACCTGATTCTTGCAGTTGACCCTTCAATTCTATAGTAAATATCTGTTCGCGAACCGTCTTTTCGTGGAACAGCTTGTCTTAACCATTTAATCTGATCAATGGGGATTGGAGTTTTAAGCTCTGTACCGATGCTCGATTTCTGATCTAATTCATCAGTTTTAGTGATAATCGTTTTATCAGTTTTTTCTACACCAATATCGTACTCGTCTGATTCGGAATCAGTTTCTAGTTCAGTATTAACTACAGCAGTTTTCTGCTGAGGGTCCAGTATAGCTCCATTGTTAACTGGTTCTTCACCAAATGTTACGTTGATAGTTTACACTATTTTATGCTCAGAAGGAAGCCAAATCCTGTAACCCCTCGTTTTTTGAGCGTAACCTACCATTATACCTTTCTTGGCACGCATATCAAGTTTATGCCTCAGTTGCCTCGACACACCTACAAAAGCTGGAGTACCAAAAGCTTTGAGGTGCCTGACTGAAGGCTTACGGCCCCCAAACAACTCAAAGGGAGTCTTTGTGAGGTTACCATGACAAACCCTATTCCATACATAGGTACGGCAAAATAAGGCTTCAGCCCAAAAGCTATTCCCGAGTCCGCTGGCTTTTAATATTATCTTTATTGCATAGACTGCAGTATAGTTGTAACGCTCAGCGACTCCGTTTTGTTCTGGTGTGTAGGTGTTTGTCCCTTCGGCTCTAATTCCTTGCTCTCCTAAAAAGTCTTCAAATTCTGAACTACAAAACTCCAATCCATTATTCGTTCTAATAGTTATAATTTTAGAATTCAAAAAACGCTCTACTCTTTTCTGATAACTAGTAAAACATTTAAAAGCATCTCGCTTCTCCTTCAAGGGGTAAGTAGTGACTTTCGAGAAGTCATCTATTATAGAAAGACAATATCTATAACCATCTATGGCCACATTAGGAAAAAGCCCACATAAATCCATGTGAAGTAGCTCGAGAGGTTTCTTTGAACGAATTTTGCCAATGGATTTAAATGATTTTCTAAGAGTTTTTGCTAACTTACAAGGTTCACAATTTACATGGCTGTTTTTAAGATTAGGGATACCTCCAACACTTTCATTTTTGCTGGTTTGAACAATATACACTGGTGTAAGAAATTAAGAGAATTTGCAGACTTGGTCGATTATCTCTAGAACTACTGTACCGATTTTAATGAAATTTGATATGTACATACATTGATACAATACAAAACAAATAACCATTCAATAATTGAAATACACACGCATGATCGTGCGTAACACTCGTTGGAGTCTGAAGGTATGAAATAGCGGTTGCAGAATAAACAAAAAAAAAGGGTTAATAGGGGGTATGGTCCCCTCTTGCAGATATACAGGTCTCGCAGCGTGATTTCATACTTGAAATAAGGCAGTTTATCATTTCCTGTGGCAATTAGTCCCACTCGTTCAGTAACGCTGTTTTCATTCCCTGGTTCTCGGAGGGGAGTTGCGAGTTGTAATTGCCCTCCCCAGACATGCTCTATAGGGTTAAGGTCTGGAGATCTGGCTGGCCAATCTATCCGGCGAATATCCTCACTCTCTAGAAATTCGTCGACCAGAAGAGCTCTATGTGGCTTCGCGTTATCGTCCATTAAAATGAACTCAGGGCCAACTACACCCCTGAAAAGGCGAACATAGGGCTCCAAGACCTCATCCCTATACCTCACACCAGTCACAGTGCCTCTTTCAAAGACATGGAGAGGTGTGCGGCCATCCAACATGATGCCTGCCCAGACCATTAAACCTCCTCCGCAATAATGGTCGATTTCGCGGACATTGGAGGGTAGGTAGCGGGGCTCTGGTTCTCTTCATATGAACGTACGGCGAGAATCGGTGTTTAGGCTGAACCGCGACTCATCAGTGAAGAGAACGGTCGCCCATTGATCCATACTCCAATCTATATGCTCTCTGCACCATGATAAACGGATTCTCCTGTTAATAGAAGTGAGCGGGACGTAAACAGCAGGTCTTCTTGCAAACAACCCTCTCTCATGAAGTCTTCTAGAAACAGTCACCCTTGATTCACGGGTTCCTGTGGCTGCATACAAGTCACGAGAGAGCTGAGAAGCTGTAGCACTCCTGTTACGCCTCGCTATAATCGACAAATGACGACCTTGCTCAGGCTTTCTCTCGATGAATCCGGTATCCTGGAACTGTTTCCATAAGTTACACACGACGCTGGGCGTTAAATTGAACTCTCGACAAATTTGGACTTGAGATTAGCCTGCTTCTAGCCTCCCCACAATTCGCCACCTCATTCCATCATCTAAAGGTTGGTGGTTGCTCATTTTTACTGTTACAATTTGAAATTAACAGATTGCTGCAAAATAACACCATCTGATTATTTATACTTCTTGCGTATAAATACACTGAAGTGCCACTGAATTAGGGATACCTACCTAGAACGAGTTGGGCCTCCTCTGGCCTTGATAACGGCTGCCACACGACGAGGCATAGATTCAACAAGTTTCTGGAAACGTTCCACCGGAATGGCTTGCCAAATATTGGCTAAAGCTGTCCATAATTTAGTAAGGTTCTTTGGTGCTGTGTGATGGCCTTTCACGCCTTGTTCCAAAACATCCCAAAGATGCTCAATAGGATTTAAGTCTGGGCTTCTAGGTGGCCAATTCATGACAGAGAAGTCAAAGGAATGCTCATCCAACCAGCCAGTAGCCAACCGGGACTTGTGAGAGGTACAGTTGTCTTGCTGGAAAACTCCATTACCGTGCGGATAACAGAACAGCATAAACGAATGGAGGTGATCACCCAGCAACTCTACGTACCGAATTGCATTGAGGGAGGTTGGTACACGCACCAAAGATCCTTTTTTAAACACATTTATTCGGACAACACATTTCAGTAAGCCGCTCGGCATAGCGCGTCCGACCTGCGAGAGATATTTTATCCTCGACTCTCACGTGACGGCGCGCATCTCCCCAAAGAAGGGGGAAAGAAGTGATGTCACGTGGTTCGCCTCTCGCAGATTGGAGCGGGAACACTACAGAGTATGCCCCCAGTGACGTAGTCACGATTACAGAAAATTGGTAATTAATACATAGGTACATAGTAAGAATTATACAAACAGTCTGGAGTACAATTGAAAATTCGTATGATGCCTAGAGGGAAATTGGCATGATGTACAAGAGAGATAAACAAGGTTACATATGCATTACATGAAATAAAAGGATAGGTAGATTATGTACAGTTGATATCACAAAATTTTTTACACAATATATTCAGAAACAAGGTGTTGTGGAAAGCGAACTTTGCGACCAGATCTGGTGGTGGTTTGTTCGACAGGAGTTGTTTGAGCATTCATGGGCTCAGTTGGCTTTTGAGGTCCACAAGGTTCAAGAGAATCTGAAAGTTGATATGCAGGCTTGATACGATCGATAGAGACTGTACTCTGCTTTCCGTTTAATTCCAAAACAAAAGTTTTGTCATTTCTGTCCACCACTAGATGTGGTCCCGTGTAAGAAGGTGATAAGGGAGGATTGACTTTATCTGATCGTAAAAATACATGTGAACAGGTTTTCAATGAGGGATTGACATAAATTTTGGGATTGCCGTGTACGGCAGTGGCAATAGGATTTAAGGTTCTCATTGTTTTAATTAACTCGGACACATAGGTAAGGGTAATGGGTTGTTTGCAAGTATCACTGGTAATGAGATCGGAAGGTAGTCTGAGATTGGTGCCATAAACAAGCTGGGCACAGGTGGCTTTGATGTCACTTTTGAGAGCAGTGCGCAATCCTAGTAAGACTATGGGAAGGATTTCAGTCCATTTAGTTTGGTTGTGCGCTTTAAGAGAGCTCTTGAGATGACGATGAAACCTTTCAATGATACCGTTCGACTGTGGATGGTAAGCAGATGCTCGGATTCTGTTGCATCCTAATATGTTAGTGAGTTCTTTGAAGAGAATAGATTCAAAATTTCTACCCTGATCAGTAGTTACAGTAACAGGGGATCCAAATCTGGAGATCCAACCGTGTACTAATGCTCGAGCAGTTGTTTCCGCAGTCATATCGGGTGTAGGGATAACTTCGGGCCATCTCGTGAACCTATCGATGATGGTCATACAATATTGATTGCCATCTGAGGTTGGGAGCGGTCCAATAAAGTCTATATGTATGTGGGCGAAACGAGAATCAGGATCAGAGAAAGTGCCAATTGGTGATTTGGTATGTTGAAAGATTTTAGCTTTTTGACATTTAGTACAACTGCGAACCATAGATTTTATGTCTTTACGCATGCCAGGCCAAACGAATCGTTTAGAGATTAAATCTAATGAGGCTGATATACCTGGATGGGAGAAAAAATGCAAGGTTTGAAAAACAGATTGTCGCATACTTTTGGGAATAAAAGGTCGAGGGTGTGTCTGTGACATATCGCAGTATAAATATATATCTTCGAGAGGAAAATAGTGTTTTTCCAATCTTAAAGATGAGGTGTCAGATTCGATAAGCTGTTTCAGCTCGTCATCAATGGTCTGAACAGTGGCGAACTCTTTAAAGTCAAGCACATTAGGAGAAATTGAGTTGATCTCAATGCGAGATAGTGCGTCGGCCACGCTGTTATCAGAACCTTTGGTGTACCGAACATCGGTAGAAAACTGCGAAATATAATCTAAATGGCGCAGCTGCCTAGGGCTACATTTATTAGGGTTTTGTTGGAAGGCAAATATAAGGGGTTTTTGGTCTGTATAAATAACAAAATTGCGACCTTCTAGCATATGCCTAAATTTTTTTATGCAAGAGTAAATAGCAAATAATTCACGATCGTAAGTTGACCAATTTCTCTGAGCCTTATTTAGTTTACAAGAATAGAACGCTATGGGTTCCCACTGATCTTCTGAGAGCTGCATTAAGGATCCACCAATCGCGACATTACTAGCATCAACCCATAAACTTATCTGGGCACCAGGTACAGGATGTCTTAATAGTGTAGCTTGAGCTATAGCTTCTTTTGAAGCAGTGAAGGAGAGAGTTGCTTCGTCGTTCCATTGTAATTGCTCAGTGTTGCTAGCACTGGAACGGGGATGTTTTTTCTTATTTTTATGTCCTTCAAGGAATTTAACAAGAGGGGCTAAAATGTCGGCAGCTTTGGGAATGCATCGCCGATAAAAATTGAAAAGACCTAAATAACGCCGTAGTTGAGTTAAGGTAGTCGGTTGAGGAAATTCCAGGATGCATGAAACGCGATCAGGAAGGGGTGCAATTCCTTCTGCTGAAAGCTTGAATCCTAAGAATTCAATAGTGGTTTGCCCAAATTGACATTTATCAACATTAATGCATAGTCCATACTCTTTAAGTTTGGAAAACAACAACTGAAGATGTTGCATATGTTCATTTTCATTATCTGAGGCAACAAGCAAGTCATCAACAAATGCATAAACAAATCCTAAGTCACGAGTTACTTCATCTATAAAGCGTTGAAAGGTAGATGAAGCATTGCAAAGGCCAAACTGCATACGTGTGCTTTCGAAAAGGCCAAAGGGAGTGCAGATCGCAGTTTTATGTACATCATCAGGATTAATGGGAATTTGGTGGTATGCTTTTATCAGATCAATGTGACTGAAGATTTGTTTACCATGTAATTCAGCAGTGAAATCTGCAATACAGGGGATAGGATACTTCTCTTTAATAGTTTGTGCATTTAGAGTACGATAATCACCAACAGGTCTCCAATCAACAGATCCTTTCTTCGGCACCATGTGCAAAGGCGAAGAGTAGTTACTTTTGGAAGGTCTCATGTGACCAAGCTGTAGCATCTGCTGAAATTCAGCTTTAGCGAGTTTTAGCCGATCTGGAGCTAGCCGTCTAGGCTTAGCCGCGACTGGAGGTCCTTTGGTGTTTATGTAATGCACAGTATTGTGCTTTACCGGTTGGTTAGGATCCGATAATTTTGTAATTTCAGGAAATTGTAGCAATAGTTTACCATATTTACATATTACCATGTTTATGTACATATTACCATATTACCATGTTTACATTATTAACACAATTAGGTTTTACAGAGAAAATATTGCAAACACTTAATTTAGCAGGAGTGTTTAAATGAGTGATGGAATCGATAAGACGGTGATTCCGTAAATCAAGCTTTAAATTAAAATAATGCAGGAAATCAGCTCCTAAAATAGCACATGAAACATCACAAATGTAAAAAGAAAAAGTAAACGATCGGCGTAAACCTAAACTAAGAGTAATACTCTTTCGACCATAAACATTAATTTTTGTGCCATTAGCGGCACGAAATGTTTGGAGAACTGGCCGTGATTTATCTTGTTTGGTAGCAGATATCAGACTGGCGTCAGATCCAGAGTCAACAAGAAAACACATACCCGTATTCCTGTCTCTCACGAAAAGGCGACGAGAAGGTGCGGGAGAGAGGTACGTCGCTTCTACTCTTCCCGCGTCCGGTTTCCCGCAAATGAACAGGGCGGATTGCATTTGTTTGCTTTTTGTTGGAATTTTGCATGATACCAACAAATTGTTGAATCCTTACCGCGTGACTTAGAGCGGTGTCGAGGATGATTGTATTTTCTAGAAACACTTCTAGGATGTCGAAGTTCGACGACTTCTTTTCGTAACTCTTGAATTTCTTTCAACAGCATCTCTGTGGTCGCTGGCGTCTGAGCGGCGGCTGGTGTAGGTGTGGGAATCGAAACTGCGGCGATGTTCGACGGTGTTAAATCCAAGATACGATCGGCAATTTCTGCCGCTTTATCAGGAGTGATGGGGTCGAGTGATGCGAAAATAGTCTGCACAGGGGTCGGCATTTGCTGGGTAAATAATTCCAAAAGAAGTGCGTCGCTGATATTGTGGTTTTCTGCTCTTCTCTTCATTAAACGCAGCAATTCGGTGGGTTTCCTATCACCGAGGCTTTCACCGGCTAGTAGCTTACGTATTTCCAATGTTCGGCTTTCTCCGCATCTTTCTATGATTTTAGTTTTTAGGTCCTCGTATGGATGTGTAGTATCCGGCTTCATTATAACGTCGCGCACCATAGTAGCAGGTGCAGGAGGAAGGTGGGCGACAACATAGTTGAATTTTGTTTTCGATTCAGATATAGCTTTGGGTGTTGCTAACGCGAAAGTACTTTCCAGCATGTGGAACCATAAAGCGGGGTCCACCGATATATACGGAGGTATTACGACTGCAGAGGCTTCTGTTGTTGATCCAGGGGAGAGAGACATGGTTGCTGGCGAAAACGAAAGTCCAATGACGCAGTTCGAAGGCGCAGGCTGTGTTCGATGGCCGGTCACCAATATAATAGTCCCGGTAAGGTGAATCGACGATGTTGTAATTCGTCGTGCCTCTTTAGAACTAGACACAAAGCAGATACTCCATCAGAAGGCTTTTTTAAACACATTTATTCGGACAACACATTTCAGTAAGCCGCTCGGCATAGCGCGTCCGACCTGCGAGAGATATTTTATCCTCGACTCTCACGTGACGGCGCGCATCTCCCCAAAGAAGGGGGAAAGAAGTGATGTCACGTGGTTCGCCTCTCGCAGATTGGAGCGGGAACACTACAAGCCTGACGCCATATTCTCAGCCTCCCGTCGGCGTTAAGTAGTCGGAATCGAGACTCATCACTCCATGCTACTCGTTTCCAGTCCTCTACACTCCAGTCTCTGTGCTCTCTTGCCCAGGCAAGATGTGCAGCCCGATGGCGAGTATAGAGCAACGGTACTCTCGTAGGTCGACGGCTCCCGAAACCCATACGGTGAAGCGAGCGTTGCACAGTCCGTTTACTGACTGTACGACTGGCACCGTCATTAAACTGGGTGGTAATTTGAGCTAATGTTTGGCTTCGCTGGCTACGTAAAATACGCCTGAGCCGTCTCTCACCACGCACTGTCAAGGCTAATTGTCCTTTGCAGTTTGCCCGATCGCTAGTTTTTTTTCCACCATCCATGTATTCTTGGTATACTCTTGACACTGTCGACCTTGAAAATCCTAGCTGTCTGACGATTTCGGAAATTGAATGGCCCATGCGTCGCGCACCTACGATTTGTCCGCGATCGAAGGCGTCTAAATCAGGCAGTGTACCCATACTGGCAATTCCAACAACTAATTCAGAACAACCACAGTACGCGCTATATATGCAGTTACCACAGCGCCCTCACTTGCGGATACATGATGCGCAGCGCTAGACAATTTGCATAGGCTTTGCTATCCCTAATTCAGTGTATTTAAACGACGGACCAGCTGCGATTACTTCTTTTCTTTATTGACGACACATTACATAAAATAAACACTACAATACACAGCAACTATAAAATTAAAATAGTTAAAATTGTGAGCTTCAATATAAATCACAAGCATTGCTCACTTCCACGACAGCTGTCTTTTTTGAACGTAGTACTCAGTGGCGCGCATGCGCCAACACCATCTATTAACCGATTTTTTTGTTTATTCTGCAACCGCTGTTTCATACCTCCCGACCCCAAAGAGTGTTACGCACGATCATGCGTGTGTATTACAATTGTTGAATGGTTATTTGTTTTGTATTGTATCAATGTATGTACATATCAAATTTCATTATAATCGGTACAGTAGTTCTAGAGATAATCGACCAAGTCTGCAAATTCTTTTAATTTCTTACACCACTGTACTTGCTATTTATGTGACAATACTTATGTCAAAGGTCTAAAGGATGAGTACTGGTGGTATTGAAAACTTCACGCTTCACATTTTCAGCAGGATATTCCGGATATACACAATAAAGCCCATTTAAAAGTTTTGCTACAAATTGCTTATGACCATCTTTAGCATATATATTTTGCATCTTTCCCGATAAATGAAGCTCCACCTTTGTCAAGTAGTGGGCCTGACATGAGGTTTCGCCTCAATTTCGAATATAGAACATTTAATAAATTTACAATTTCTGACTCACCATTATTAACGAATTTCAGACGGACTCTACCGGTTCCTTCAATGTTACCATCAACAGCTACTGCTATGTATGTTCCCAGTAATGGTTTGTAGTCTAGCAGGAAGTCCTCCGCAGAAGTGCGAGCTGGCAGCTGTATCCAGAATCCAGGCGGTGTTTGTATTCCCCTCCCCAGCGTTGGCTTCGGCTATGTAGCTCGTTTCCGGATCTGGAGTTCTTTTAGGCTTGAATTTTAATAGACAGTCTTTACTTGTATGTCCCGTTTTGCCACTTTTGAAGCATTTTACAGTTCGTTTTGTGTTTTTAGTTTTTAGGTATAATGCCCTTTTTACTTGAAGTTTGTAGGGCAATGGCTTCTTGATCTTTTCTTGTCTGCCTGAATCTGCATTCTTCTGTTAAAGTTCCTTCAAAATCTTGTCAACCTTAAAATTGTCGTCCTTCCATCCATAAATACTTTGGACGATACCGTTAAACTCCTGTGGTAAAAATCGGATAAGTTGAAACGATTGATACCATAGCGAAATAGGCTTTCTAGTACCTTCTAACTGTTCAGCTATATCTTTAAGCCGGGCAGCATAAAGTCCGACATCCTCATTTTCATCAATTCTGCAGTTAAAAAATTAGTCTGTCAAACCTATAGCTCTAACTCGGGAATCCGGGCGGAAATGCTCTGTAATTCTATTCCAGGCTTCCAGTGGGTCCTCTATATCAGATATAAGGCACCTGTACTCCTTTTCTAAGTTCAGGTAAATCAGATTGTAAGCTCTTTCAGTTCGGTTAATAATGTCTCTTTGCTGATTGGTTGGAATAGCTTCACCTTCTTTAGGAACGACGGTATATGTTGGTTTAGTCTCCTTTCCTGCAACTATCCTCCAGCAGTTTCTTTCCATTAACACGACTTTCATATCACATGGCCACGTAAAATAGTTATTGGAGTTCAATTACGTAATAACTGTTGCCTCTGTCATTTTTCTGAAAAGAGCGTACTGGCCCACCGTCAAAATTTTGAAATGTAGGTTAATCTTACAATGTGCTCACAAGCTTGGCATAAAAGCTGATAAGGGGTTAGGATGCCTGGGCCCATAACCATATAATATTCCGTTTCAAAAATTTAAACGTTTTTAGCAGATAGTGGAAGAACAATAGCCCTTTAAAAGAATTATAACATTCAGCTTTTACTTAAAACAAAAGGTTTATTAAAAATCCTTCAAGAAACTTAAAAACATAAAAGCATATTACAAATGAAACATCAAGTACACGACAGCCTTCAACTTACGGCCAAACCGTCTTTATATATAGTACTTCAAACATTTGCATAAAACTGCTCAGTAACTGCAGCTCAGTTTACCCTACAATTAATCGCCTAAAAATTACACTGACGTCTGGCGAGGGAAAAGCTGAGCGGTCAGGCGAGAGAACAACCAAGGTGGAAATGCGTATTACCCCATCACATAAAATGAACCAGAAACAATTTTTATTGGAATTAAGACAATTCGAAAATTTATGTTGGTGTACTTAACATGAGAAAATTAGTTCAAACTGTGATGTGAAAACAAAACTGTCTCCCCCTTTACTGGAAAGTAACCGATGGAAAATCAATCTGCAATAGATGATAAAAGGCCAAATATGGCAATCCGCATTTTGTAGCGGCGGTGAGGTACTTGCGTTGCGGGTGTAAAATGTTCGTTGTAGTATAAATAGTACTGTCAGCCTAGGCTTGCTCCAAGTATAGCCAAACTTGTTGGACTTCTTACGCATGTCTGCTTTGAAGCAAGATGACACTAAATATGCAACTTAACACATAAATTTTTTTACCTATCTTGAAGCTCAACTTTTATTTAGATAAAAATTTCATTTGTAGCAAAAGACTGAACTGATGCTATTGGAAAACATTATGCTCTTAAAAATTTTAATTGTGTGATCTATTGTCACTCTCAGTACTATCCATAGCTACAATATCTGGCCAAAAGTATTCAGATGCCCAGTGGTACGGACTTGGGAGTCCTGAGGCATATATTAATATGATGTTGGTCCTCCTTTTGCATCGATGACAGCCTGCACACGTCTACACGTCTGGGGAGACATTCCACCAATTTTTTATAGGTATCCATAGGAATTGACTTCCAGGCGTCCATCACAGCCGAAGTGAGGATGGTCGATTTGGCTGGCTATGTAATCTGCATTCTAATTCGTCCCAAATGTGTTCAATGGAATTTAGATCAGGGCTCTGAGATGGTCACTCCAGTTTTTGAACACCCATTTCATCAAACCATGCCTGCGTAAGATTCAATGTGTGAATGGAGCAGTTATCCTGCTGGAAAAGAAATGGGCCTTCCCCAAACTATTGCCATAGAGTTGGGAGAGCAGCATTGTCCAGAATGTCCACATACATCTCAGAGTTCCATGTTTCCAACCACAGTAACTAAAGAACTCAGGCCAAACCATGAAAAACACCCCCACACCATGATGCTGCCATCACCAGACTTAACAGTCGGCACAATGCAGTCATGTAAGAAGCACTCGCTGGGCAACTGCCAAACCCAGATGCGTCCATCGGACTACCAGATTGTAAAGCGAGATTCATCACTCCAAAGAACATTTTTCCACAAGTCCACAGTCTGTGAGCTTTGCACCATTGCAATCGACTCTTCGCATTCTGGGGAGTGATGTTCGGCTTGTGAGCGGCTGAACGACTATGGAATCCCAGGTTTTTTAACTCTCTATGAACAGTCCTGCTGCTTGCACTAATGTCTGATGAACTTTGGAACTCCTGAGTGATTTCAATCAATGAGGACTTCCGATTTTGTTTCACAACCCTTTTCAGAGTTCTACAGCTGCGTTCACTAATTTATTTTGGCCTGCCACTTCGTTTTTCTGCAGTTTCACTGCCTCAACACTTCCACTTCACAATTGCATCACTCACAGTGGATTTTGGCTTCTGCAGAATGTCCGATATTTCACGAACTGATTTCCTACAAAGGTGGCTTCCTACTATAATGCCACGATGAAAATCACTAAGCTCCTTTGACTTACTCATTGTCTCACAAATGCATAAATATGACCTGACAAACCCTTACCAACACTTTTATAGCTTTCGGTTACGCATCAAATTACGTCACCTGTAAGATCCACTTCTTTAGGGGGGTGTCCGGATACTTTTGCCAGATAGTGTATAGCAATATTAAGTGACTGGAAATAAATTGCAGTTGTTGCTTCTTCCAAAATATAAAGAGTAGAATAGTAAATGCAAGTACACATATTTAATGTTCACCCTTCCCAAATTTATGTAAAAATTTTAAGGCAACTAACATCATAAGAGAATGCTTTCCCTACATAAACAAAAAGTATCAAAATAAAAGGCAAACAACAAAATGAATGAAAATCTTTATTACAAATAACTGAACCTAAAAGTATTTGCATCAGGGTTTTGTTTATTAGCATTCCATCGTTAGGAACATTTTATACAAAGAAATCTGTGTTTGTACAAAAATAATTATAAGGAAAAACAATTATCCCAAACCTGACTGCAAAAATTTAAACTGTTCTGAACAACTTTTATCATTCTTTTCAAATTAAGTAATTAGGCAGATTTCGATCTTAAGCATTCTTATTTCTTATCAGCTAAAAATTGCAAAAACTGAACAAATGTTCGAGTTGGGCGACCTGAAAGAAATAGTAAGGTTATAATAAATATTACATAATATATATATATAAATAATAGATGTTACAGAATTACCAAAAGAATATCAAATCATAAAACATTTTTATTAAAAGAATTTATGAGCTTTAAATTTTTCAGCTTGTGCAAAAAACAAATAATTTCTAAAAACTAATAGTTCAAAGAAATAGTATAAACTGAGAGCAGAGTTGATACTCATCTAGGGAAATTAAAAATAAAGAGTTCCTATGGACTTTTTAAGGTCCTTAAAAATGACTGAAAATATGTTTTACTTCCAAAAGTTAGACATTTAACCCCTTAATCGCCATGTCCAATACCTTCATGGGCAGTCATTCGTAAAAAAATTTTGGTCGAGCCCGTGACCCTTTGCTAATATGTTATGGCTTCTTTGATTTTGTCATGTCAAGATTATTTTTTAATGCTTAAGCGCTTAATAGATAGCAGTACTGAACTGACAAACTTGATTTTAAGATCATAATGCTTCATGATAAGAATTTGTACAAGTTGGAGCAGTACGATTTGTTGCATTGAAGCTTCCCTGTACGTCATGCGTGTACAAAAAAAGCCAAATATAAGGTAAATAAAATTGTGATTTAAATTTTTTTAATCCATCCTGAACACTTTAAATTTGAAAAAAATACACTGTTTCTTTTACTAACTCAGAATTTTGTGAATAATGAAACGGGGCAATAATAATAATAATAATAATAAAAAAATCGACGATTTTTGAACGAATTTTCCGAAAATTACGCGACGATTAAGGGGTTGAATGATATTTTAAGTACAGAAATAAGACCTTAAATGAGTTTCCCAAAAACTGTCAACTCCAAATATTCAGAGAAAAAAATCAAAATTACTTTTATGTATTCTAATATATTAGAGTTACTTTCATTTAACTTCTTAAATTTATATTACTATTATGTGCTCATATAGTGAAAAATAACAGCTCCCTACCTGTTTTTTTATCCTACAAAGAGGTAAAGAAGAGAAGAGGGAAAACTGAGTTTCTCAAAATCAAATTTTTTAAGATATCAAACAAGCATTCTCACCATGAATAACAAAATTTGCTGATTTTAATATGAAGGTTTTTTTTTTAATTCAAGGGTTGTGTTTTGTATTACTTTAGTATTTTTTTTTAATTATTATTATGACTCATATCCCTACAAATTAAATGAAGAGATTTACTTTTCTTAATACTTTTGCTTTGGCTGTTAAATTATCAACTGATTTATATAAGCTCAGAAGTTTCAAATTTCAGCATACCCATCTACTGATGACACATTGCACCTATACAATTTTTTTCCCAAATGTAACCATCTGCAGGATAGTTAACAGACAATTAAATGGGTCAGATTAAAAGAAACTTGCCTAGAAAACTCAGGAGTGATCAGTTGATTCCATAACAATTGCTGTCTGTTCCCCCCTTCCCCTAGCAGCCCCAAAACATCAATGTCCATAAGAGGAAACTACAACAGATCAGATAATGACACTGATCGCTTAAGATTAATGAAGGGGAAAAGAAGCAGTTTTCAAACCACTAACATTATTTAGTAACTAACAAAATAAAGCAAACCCAGTTTCTACTAAAATATAAAGACCTTATAAGGACCAGAAAGGGGAAGAAAAAATAAATACTTACAATTTTGCTTTAATGAATGAACTTTACAGAAAACCATATTTAAGGTTAAAATAAAATGATTTTTTAATGAGATTTTTTTTCCCCACTGTTCAATTTTCTATTTGTGATGTTGGCAGCATAAATCTATTATACAATTTCGAAATATACTTACCAGCCATTCCAGGAGATAGGTATGGCACCTCATCTTTGTTTTGCATAACACCAGCTATGTCTACGTGCATCCATTTAGTGCCTGAATTTATGAATTCCTACACATTCAAAAAAATATTATGGTAACATTCAAGTTTTAAAAATATTTGAAGAAAAAACTAAGCACATAAAAGATCAAATAAAGACTAAAACTATTTTAAAAGGGTTCCGTTTATTTAAACTTTTATTCTGAATGAAATAAATATGAATAAATACCTAAAACACCCAATTTATAAATTGTGAATCGTAGCTTAGTAAAGCTAGGATAACTTTACAAGTCTAATTACATTATTAAATATTCATATGAGAAAGTTTCATTAACTTTATCTTCATTTGCAAAAATAATCATTTATAGTAAACACTTCCTTAAACAATATCTAAAAATACCTAACATGAAAAATTCTTTTAAAGTTCTTTGTATGTAATTTTCCTACAACACACAATACTTAACAGCTATACCAACACATTTATAATCACATAACTGACAAAGAGGTTCTCATTTAAATTTCAAGACATTCTGAGAGTACCAAAGTAAAATTTCAATTTGAATAGCTTAACCATAAGTGAAATTTTATGATCTAGTCCAGTGGTCCCCAACCCCCGGGCCGTGCACCAGTACCGGTCCATAAATCAAATGGTACTGGGTCACCCAAGGGACATTAAATTATTTCCATTTTATTTATAGTGGTGTATTTCTCTCGGGTTTGTGCGACTTTGTTAGGTTTGTGCTAATTTATATCTTTGTAACAGAAGAAATCTTGTAACTATTTTAAATTAGTTTATTGATTATTAAACATTTCAAGATTATGAATTAAAATTGAAAATAAATGCACTTTCCTGAAAGAAAGAAAAAAAAACCGAAAAAATAAAATAAATAAAAAGAGTTTTTTATTGAACAATAAACAAACGTAACGTCATTTATACATCAAAATTATAATAACATCAATAATTAAATCAAAACAATCAAAAATATAAACAATGGACGTCCTCCCTCAGCGGGCCATGGTAAAATCATCAAACATTGACCGGTCGAAGGTGATAGAAAGATTAGGGAGCACTGATCTAGTCAACATGTGATAAATTATTTCCTAATAAAACATTACACAACAACTAAGTAGCAAAAATGCTTTATTTCATAAGTACAAACAGAAATCCAAAAATTAAATATACTTTAAATATTAATAATTTAATTGCAAAGCATAATATACTATAATTAGTCTACTGAGATTATTAAATGAACATATGTACCTGTAGAAAAGCTGCAGCAGTACATGACCCTGCATATCTAGTATTAGATATATTATTTAAATCAGCTAACATTGTTTCAGAAATTTGCTTAGTATAAAGACGAAAAAGAGGCATTCTCCATACTCTATCACCAGTAATATAACCAGCCTAAAATAATAATTGAAACAAAAATTTTAAAAGATGTTAACATTTGTTGTATGAATTTTATTTTATCTAGTTGGAAAAATAGGAAACCATTCATAAAAGCCTTACTTTGTCTAAAGTATTCCATAATTCATCATCATTTGAAAATACCCCAGCTGCACCTGCTCCCAATGCAATCATCATTGCACCTATAAAATGAAAACAAAAAAGTTTCAACTTATGAAAATTAATTAGCTTAATATATTTTTGAGTCGTCATATTAAAAACTCATTAAAATACAATTTTAAACCAATTATTTCCCAGCAAAATAAAAATTATCTTCTGTATTATATTTTGCAGTGATTTAGGTGATTACAAGAAATTTTCATAAACAAGCTTACAGGCTTTGAAAAATTTTAGTAATTATATTAAACTTAATCAGTTATTTAGAGTTAAAACAAATTTTTTACAGTTTACAGAATTCATATATAACACAAAGCTTTTAATTGTGCCACTTGTTTTAAACCAAAATTTATTACTAATATATGCTTGGCATACAAGGACATATTAAGAAAACTTTGAAACAGATAAATTATATTCACATGAGAATGTTTAATAAGGGATTTTATGATGATTAAAAAGAAAAACATAATGGAGATCCCTACCTTCCTTCTCTCAGTATGTTATTGTTAAATTTTCACTAGGTTTAAAGAGCAAAAGTTAGAATTCATGCTTGCAAATGTTGGATTTTTGCACAGTAATCCAATAACAAAAAAGCTTCATAAACCAATCAATTCCTACAGATATGCAGAACCTCTTAACATTGGGGAAGAGGTTTAACTTGTTTTAGAACCTTTTTACAAATTTAAAACTATACCATCATGTGCACTACAAAGTTACATTTTAGTGATAAAAGTTAAAACAAACAAACAAACCTGTCAAAGTTGCAACATCTACAACAGCCTTGGGATTAAATTTTTGAGCATAACATAGAGCATCAGCTAGAATTAACCTTCCTTCCGCATCTGTGTTATCAATCTATAGGAGACACTTTGTCAGAATTTTATAATGAAGTTCACAATTTATTCTTTTGAGAACATCATTTACAGTGTTTTAGAACCTTTTAAATCTCTATTATAACTTTTAGTTCATGCACAGGAAAAAAAGGTGATCAAATTCTTGTGAAAGCTGTGCATCATGATACTTTATTAATGAAAATTTTGTCTAAATTAAACAGTTATATCTCAAAAGAAATAAATACACTAAAAGATTAACCATGGCCAATAAATTTACAGTGCAATTTATTGCACTATATTATATTTTCAATTAAGTGAGGTAATATTAAAAGGTGCAGTAATAATTAATCAATATTAAAGGTACTGAACAGAATCATTAGCTATTATGTACTTGACAGTTGCATTCATTCAAATTAAATAATTAGGACTATACCTGAATGGATTTTCCATTCATTGCAAAAACAACATCGCCAGGTTTTGTAGCTTTGCCACTAGGTAAGTTTTCAGTAAGAGGAATAAAACCTTAAAAAAAGAGTTTGAGCAATGAAATTTACCACAAAATTATAATAACTTCAACAAATTACATTATTTATTAAAATTAAAAAATAATTAACTATTTTTTAATATTATGATATTGGTATCAGCAATAATATAAGATGCATTTGCTCACAGTCAATTATAAAACTATTAATGAGACTAAAAAAACCCTTTATGGAGTTAGAATTTTCCAGTTTATTGGTCACATCAAATAATATTACAGTTTACCCAAATCAAAATTACTTGTTAAGTTAAGAATTCAATTACTTATTAAAAAAGAAGACACACCAAAACTAAATACCTTTGACATTTATTTTCAAATTCAGAGCACTAGCGGCTAAAATAGTTGCAACAACACAAGCTGAACCACCCATATCAGCTCGCATCTCGTCCATGTTAGATGAAGGTTTCAGAGAAATTCCACCACTGATAAATATATAAAATTAAAAGCTTTTGAGAGTAAGAGATATACTTCATTTACTACAATCTAAATAAAAATAACTATAGAAAAATTTTAATTAAAAATGATTATTAAATTTTACTACAATAGTGAATAAAATTTTTAAAATTTGTTTAAAACTGATACACAACAATGAAACAATGCTGAATTCTTATAGTAAAAAGGTACAATTTTGACTCTTTAAAGAAAAGAGCAGTAAATATTTAGGCAAACTTTAAAGCTAAACTACGATAAAGAAAATTCTAGTCTATGCCCTGAAATACAAAAACATACTTTGTAAAACAATGCTTTTAGAAACAGGTTAACTAAATTTTGATGAATTATACTAAATATTATTTATGCTTTGTATTATTTTAATTTAAAATTTATGTTATGTACATAAAATAAATTATAAGATTTGTATATGTACTTTTTGTGATATTTTAAAATAAAATACACTTTAAAAAACCTCCCCAAAACAAACAAACAAGCCCCCCCCCCCCAAAAAAAAAAAGTTAACCATTTATTAAGTTATGACTATGTTACTACTTGAGTTTTAATTGAATTGATATTATATACTGAAATTTTTAATCCAAAAATCAATTTAAATTTAACTTTTACAATGAGTAAGTGCAACATTTTTAGAAAAACTCTAATTTCAGTAGAGAAATAATTAGGGAGATAAGAAATCTTGTCTCATTCTTATTTTAAAGTCAAGTGTTCAATTACATACATTTCCATTACCCTGAATAGACATTAAAAGTTGTACTTCATTATACAATTCAGTAAAGAACCAGAAATTGCGATTATGTCAAGTACTACTTGACATAATCGTAATTTCTGGTGCATATGCAACTTTACATTCATAAAACACCTTTCTTTAATATATATCATTGTTGCCATGGAAAATCTATTTGCCTTTTTTGCTTGGAAATGAGTTTTTGGTGTCACCAGAGTTCTCAATTCAATCCCTCTATGTCCGAAAAATCTCTTATGTGTAACTTTAGTGGATAATGCACAGTAAAATATTTTGAAATCCCTTATGTGCTAGTCAATAAATACTACCACAGTAAAACCGACTTTGTGTCTAGACACAAGTTTTTTTAGGGGGGTTTGTTCTGTATTACATTAGTTAACAATTGTATCCTGTGCTGTGTAAATTATGAGATAAAAATAACAATAATCACAAAAAAGTGTGAATAGAAGTAATAATTTAAAGTTGCTTTATGTAGTTGACTTGCTGAGGTAAGCTATGTTTTAAATTACAATACATAAATTATATTCAAGAAATGAGATGCATGATGATTAAAAACTGATTAATCCTTTGATTTTAGAGATATCTATAACTTCAAATTCAATTGATTTTGTTGCTTCTGTGCTATTGCAGCTGTATGAGAACTTTAAATTTCATGAAAATAGTGCTGTCAAAATGACTTCAATGGGGAAAACAGTGCTGAAATTAGCTCTGCTCTCAAATACACAAAAAGAAAATGAAGATCAATGTCACACGAATACACAAGACATGAATGAAAACTGCATAACAGAAATTTTTAAAAAACGTGCCAAATTAGATTTTATAGAGAACAATGAAAATTAAATTCTGGATTTAGATTACCAAGTTGAAATTTGAGAATTTTCCCTATTTATACTCAGTGCCAGATAAAACAGAACTTAAAAAAGTACCAAGGTTGTATGTTCTGTTGACTAGGCTCACCCTAATAGTGATTTAATAGCAAATTTTATTCCAGGAACACAATATATAACTGGAACTTCTGAAAGAGATGCAAAACCTGATGTAATAGACCCTGATGAAAATGATACAGATATATCGTATGTAGATTCCCTAATCCAAATATGCTTCTGGGTTAACTCACATTGACCCCCCCCCCCCCCCCAAAAAAAAAAGAATAAAATAAATAAATAAATTAATAATAATAATTATAATTAAAAAAAAAGAAAAAAAGCTGTTGAGGCAGAGATAGAAATAGGAAATAAAATTGGTTTTGACTTACAATAGGAAAGGTACAAATCAGCAAATATTATTTAAAGAGAATGATAGTACCTACTATAGTGAAAAAGGATCAAGGTCAATATCTAAACTTCACTTGTAGAATAAGAAAAAGGGACATAGGTCTTGCATATATAGGTTATAAAAAAAAAAAAAAAAAATAACAATATAATGTCAGGAGCTTGAATATGAAATTCATGGAGTTTGGAAATCACGTTTAAAGTTTCAGAATGCTCGCAGGATAGAAAGGGTGATTATTGACTTTATACCCGAGTTGAAGATCATGCTGGAGTATGGTGCAGTGCAGGAAAGTAAACAAAATAGTTGAATATTTACCCTTAATCTAGTTAATTGTATAATAAAAAAATTAAAAAAAAGAAAGAAAGGATGAAATCAGCCCTGATGATGTCCGGTCCTTTGATTACTGGAATGTAAATAGCAACAAGCAACTTAACAAAAAGAACTTCACAACTAGCAACTTACTGTTTTAATAGATTTCCAAGATATTGATACTTAGGGTAAAGCTGTTAATGGTCATGTTTACAACTACATAATATACAAGATAAGCAATTTGAAGATAATATGAGATGTATGGTAGTTTCAAATTGATTTGGGTAGTTTAACAAGGAAAGAAAGACATAAAATTATACACAACTGGAGGAAACCCACAGTAAGTTAAAAACAAATAATACTTATAGCTCTGTAAAATCTGGTAAATACTTACGCATCAAAAGTAACTCCTTTTCCAACAAATGCAACATTTTCATCAGAACCAGGAAGCCCATCATAATGAAGCTCAACAAATTTAGGAGGCTCATCAGAACCTCTGCTTACACTTAAGAATGACCCCATCTTCATAGATTCAATCCAGTCTTTATCTCTGTGTTGAGGTATGGTAAAAAAATGCTTAAATGATGGTAGTATTTACGAAAACAGAGATTTAGAATAAATAATTTTATACACTTATTAAAAGTAAAATAACCAATTTCAAGGATACATTCCCATGTATTCTCACACAAATTATAACAATAAAAGTAGTACTTTGTCAAGAATGTTATTTCAAATCAGACTCTCTAAGAGCACCAGGTAACAATGTTGTGGATAAAGCAATATTGGAAGCAGTAAGGATAAAAGAAAATATTTAAGGCAGAAACTCACAGTATACAACCAAAACATAATTAAGAATTGTTTTTGTAAATGCATATTGATAATATATGATGCATCTAAATGTTAAGGGGCATACCGACATCCCAGACTGAAAGACCTAAGCCCTTGACTAGTAATAGGTTACACTGTCACTTGCTCATCAACATGTACGATATCAGACCATTATGTAAACATGACAATTATTCAAGACAAAGAATGTTTTGCATTCTTACAAAAATTATATGAATAAAATATAAAAGGCTAACATCCTGCATTTTTAATCTCAATAATTACAAGATAAAAAAGAACTTTTTATATACCATGTTTTTAAATTTTCTGTTGAATCATATAAACTTGACAATTCTATGTATTAATAAATACTTTTTAAATTTTTCTGATGAATTATCCCATCAACTTGAAAGAAAATGAAGTTAATTGGAAGTTCACTTGCGATTAACTTTTCGTTCCTGTCCCGGCCGATAGATGGCTGCACAAGTCTACAAAACAAAATTAACTGAAAAAGAATTCAATACTGCTTAAAGATGGCTAAAAGTATTAAATTAATGCATTGTCATTGTGTTCTGAGCTATTCTAAAACTTTCAAATGTCTAGCTAGTCGGGAAGTCGATTGCAAGATTTGTACAGGACAAACACACAAACAAACAAGAAAGCAAATTAATAAAAACATGGTAAAAAGAGGGGAATGTGAGAATGAGGCGAATGGCAACCAAATTGAAACTAAAAATAAGAGAATAAAATATTCAATTCTGGGATTATAAAACTTACCTAATAATAACTTTTACTGGAGTGTTCTTAAATTTTTCTGCGACAGTAGATGCAAAAATAGATGGAGTCATGTGATTTGCTGGTGTTTCCATCAGCAAGCGGGCAAAATTTTGGCTATTGGCAAGAATCACTCCTTTTTCAAATTCAGAAACTATACTGGGTTCTAAGCTGCAAATGATGAATTTTAAAACTGTATCACTAATAACATTACATAGAATTAAGCATTTAAACAAAACATTCAGATGAAAAAAAAATTGAAACAATTCGAGTGCTTACTTTTCATATTTATACAAATGTAACCGACTTTTAGGCTTTGAAGGCTTTTGTTTCAATTGATCATATGAATGAACAATCAAGTTTGCAGCTTCTGCAACACCTAATCAAAACAGACATTTTACCTTAAAATGAATGTATATAAGCATAGAAAGAATAAAAAGATATAGTATAGAAAGAATATATAAGCATAATTTACATTTTTCATAACTTTCCTAGTGAAGAGTGATTTTTATACATTTTCCTCATAATATATTAAAAAAAACTTATAAATTTGTTACACACTGTAGAAAAGTAAGACCACTGTAGATTTTGTGATTTTTACTATAAATAGTATATTTTTTTAAAAATTAAATTAGGTTGATATTAATAAATGAAATATAAAATATATGTATGTTATTTTTAAGCGATATTTAAATATACTAATTATTTTATTAACAATTTCAAATTTTTCCAATCAAATACCTGTAACAAAATTATAAGACCACTAGTTAAAACAAATTTTTTTAATAAAACTAATATGATGTTGATCCACCATTTTTCTGAATAACTTCAAATACTCGATTTTTCATTGAATTAATTAGGTTTTCGAGCAAATATTTGGGAATTTTGTCCCATTCATCCATGATAGCTAGTTCCAATTCATACACAGAATCATACTGACGGTTATTTGCATACACTTGACGAGCCAAATGGCCCCACAAGTTTTCGGTGGGTTTCAGGTCTGGACTAAGGCTTGGCCAGTTTAAGACCTCGATTTTTTTCTTTTTGAAACCAGTTTTTAGTTGATTTAGACACATGGCAGTGTCTTGCTGAAATTTCCAGTTTGATCTTCCTAAAAATGGGCCAAAGGGTAAAAGGTGTTGGTAAAGCAGTTGTTGATAACAAATGGAGTCCATTTTTCCAAGAACTCACTGCAGATTACATTTTCCATCATATGCAAAAGCTCCCCACACCATCACAGAGCCACCACCCATCTGTCAACTGAAGAAAGCCTGAGGTTCCGTTCGTAAACCATGCCAGTAGGAAACATTACCGTCCAGGCCATCCAAATAAAACTTTTTTTTCATCAGAAAAAATAATATTTTTCAAAGCAGCATCCCAGGTCATGACTTTCTTTGCCCACTTCAGCCTTCGTTCTTTATGATGCTTTAACAGTCTTGGTTTTCTTTTTAATTTCCGAAGAGCAACATTTGAATTTGATCTTAAAGTGTGCCAGACTGTCATATGTGAAATAGTTTTACTTGTCTGCTGTGTTATTTTACGAGTAGTTCTGTTTCGTTGCAAGCTTGAAATTTTGTCTATTATCGCGAGCTGATAATTTACTCTTCTGCCAGATCATTTATATTTTCCATAAAAATCTCTTTTACTTAAAACGTTATGAATAGCAGTTTTAGAATGTTTAAGTATCTTACTTATTTCACGTTCCAATTTTCCAGAGCCCTTATAAAACCAAATTTTTCGAACTTCTAGTTCAGATAAATCTCTTCCACGCGGCATTGTGAATTTCCTCATAAAAACAAATTAAATTCTATTTTCTTTTACAATATTATCGTTTTGACTTTTTTGTGATATAAAGTTACAGTTTATCTACGATTTTGAAAGAAAAAATAAAATAGTTTTAAAAACGCAAATGATTTAAATAAAAAAATAAGTGGTCTTATATTCATGTTACACCGAGATTTCAAAAAATCGTTTGCTGTGTGAAATTAACTCAATTTTTTTTTCCTTTAAGCGATTTATTTGAGAAAATATAACTTTTTTCATTTGCTTCAAATTTTAAAATTATTCATTTTATGCAGTGTAATATTAAAATGAGTGATATTTTGGGTGGTCTTATAATTTTGTTACACACTGTAATTCAGATAAACATACAATCTCAGTGAAATCTACCTTCATAAAGCTTCAAGTTATTATTATTTCAATAATATTAATTAAAAATAAGTGTGGGAAGTAAAATGACACAGTTTATAGTGCAAATAAACTTCAAAATAAGATGATCATAAACTGACAAATTTTAAACTATCATTTTTCAAAACTATATATGGTATGAATAAAAGAAAAAATGTTACACAGCATTTTCATATCTTAAACATATGGATGTGGCATTTTGTAAGACATGGCAACTATGGAACTTACATTGAGGATTTTCACAAGGATCTAAATAAATGTCTTCAAAATTTGAACAGGATCGAAGTGCCTTAACACCATCTATGAAACATTTAAAAATTAGAAATGCATTACACATTTAAGAAAATTAAATAGCATACCATTTAGTAAATTCCTTATAACTATTATATAAATTTGATCGACCTTATTCTCTCCAATAAGTAAATGCATTTGATAAATTTGCCTAATTGAAATATAATGCATCATAAAAGAAAAAAGTAAAATACAGTGGCACCTTGACTTATGAGTTTTTGAGATATGAGCATATGAAAGTGTGGAAAGCATACATTTTTCTTATTTAAAAACATGTAACAAAAAAATTGCGGTGATTTTTAAAAATTTTTATGGGGGGGGAGGGGAGGGAGGGGTCCGGAATGGAATAATGGCATTTCAGTTCATTTCAATGGGGAAAACTGATTTGACATACGAGTAATTCGAGTTAAGAACTCCATCATGGAACGAATTAAACTCTTAAGTCAAGGCACCACTGTACTTATAACCCTCAATACATTCAAATATTGAGCTTTAGAGAGAAATCATTTTAACAGTCTTATAATTATTTGATAATAGCAACATAAGAGAATGGTACACACAGAATGGTACCTTTAACAGACTGTATCTAATTTCTTAATAAATATCTGTAAAACTATATTGTTACAGCAAAAGAAATTCTCCCATTCTATGAACAAGATAAAAACACTTGGAAAATATGTTTAATGTCTTCCTCCCTCCCCTCTTAAAAAACATTTAAATTTTCTAATAAAATTTTAAAAGATTTAATGTGTATATACATACAGAACTCTCTTCAGAGCAATCTCCTTTATCTTTTCCAATAAGCTAAAACTTTCATTTGTGATACTTAAATTTTATTATGGTTGTATATGCACTAATCATACATTATTTTTTAATTATTTAATGTATGACTGAATACAAAAAATATTTATAAAAAAAAAATTAACACTGTTACCTGCAATTGCAGACCGTATATTTTCAGCCTTCTGGTTTACTCTTTCTGTAGCTTTATCTTCTGCATCTTTACAACCCAAATCCACAACAGATAGGCAGTCAAAATTTGATTCATTGGATACATCATTTAGCTAAGAATTTTTTTTAAAAATGTAATCAGAGAAAATTAGAGCAAAAATCTTAACCTCTGAAAGATTTGATATTTATAAAAACAAGTTTGAAAATTCAGTGACAAATATTTTGTACTTCTGGCTATAAAACTAACAAAAAAAAATTATTTTTGTAATTACACATTTGTGTAGATAATTTCTAAACTGTCATATGATTTGTTTTATGGGGTATCTCAAATTTCTTACACACAAAAATGAAGGTCAGTCATAAACTAAACTACAACTATTTTTTTTTAAACACGAGGCTTCCATATATAACAGAAACTGGGTAAATTGCTGATCTGATAGACTGCTGTAGTCAGATTTACACAACCTTTTTGGTTTAGAGTGCTACAGTTGTTTTTTGCTACACAACAGCTAATTTAGACCAGGACCTACTGCTTGAAGCCAATTCCGAATGGTTACAAACATCTATCCCAACAGTGGGACTCGAACCCACGGACTACGGTAACAAATACTAGCACCCTAGCCATTCAACCATTATATGATATCACAACCTTTTTGGCTCATACTCAATACACAGAACAACAGTCACTTACTGCTTTGGTGATATTTTTTATATTTTTGCCTAAATGGCGATAAAGTGCTAGATGTGGGGGTACAAATAAGTGTTTTGTAGAAGTTGTTGAAAATAGAGGAACATTTGTGTTGATAGTGTAGTGCATGAAAGTGTCATGCTTGGTGGGCCAGAAATCATTGTTGAAATCAATTAAAGTAAATCTGCATAAAAAGAAATTTAATTGGGAAAAACGAGTAATTGGTGAATGGGTGTTTGGGTGTTCAGAGGAGTACAAATAAGTGTTTTGTAGAAGTTGTTGAAAATAGAGGAAAGGTTGTGTTGTTGAGTATTTTGTGCAAGTATGTGTGTCCGTGAACTATTGTCATCTCTGATTGCTGGATGGCATATGATAGCCTTCAGGATCATCGGTTTGTGCTTCTGAAGGTAAATCATAACAAGACATTTAATGACCCGGACACAGGAGCTCATCCATGGGATGTGGAACTCATCAAATGTTCATTATGTGGCATTTGGGAAGTTAAGGATCACTTTGATTCTTATCTTTCCGAATTCATGTGGCGTTGCTTGCATCAGGATGATGTCCCTTCAATGTCTTATTCCTTTCTGGAAGCAGTAAAGGTAGATAGGACCGCCATCTTGGTTACATCTTCCATCGCCAAATTGGTAATGGCAGACGTATCCAAGATGGCAGTTCTATCACAGAACAATACTTGTGGTATCGTTTTGGGAATTAACCATCTTATTTAAGGGGAGTGTTAGTGCATTTGCTTATTTGTGTTTATGCATGAATATGTATCACATCAAAAACAAGTATACCCCATTTAGTTGTAGATCATGATATGAATGAAAACTATCCTAACAAATATATTCTCTAAATGAATAAAAGAGATGAAAAAAAATTAAAGATAACATGAGTGTCAATGAGGTTAATGATAGCAGATAATCCGTACCCACACAAGCATACCCTGTGTAAAACAAATAAATATGCATCTATAGATTTTTTTTACAGATTTTATGTGATGAAATTTCAAAACAATTGTTAGTCATTGAAATCTTTATTTTAAATACATATTTTTAATTTCAAATTTCTTTTTATAATGGGTAATATACTAATGGGTGATATACCTTTAAAGCAACAGCAAGAAATATTAAAAAATTTAATAAATTATATTTACCATAGAAAGCCAAAGCAATTTCTGTTTTGCAGGCTTATAAAAAGGCCCAGTTCTGGAAAAATATTAGGTTTATGAGGGTTGTAAAATATCTTTCAAAATTTTAACAAATAGCACATTTTGTAGTTATGTCTAAACTTGTCATTTAAACAAAAAATAATAATAATGAAAAGTTATATTTAAAAACTGAACAAGAATGATAAAGTGATTTTTGAAACACATATAAAACTAATCAAAATATCAAATTTATAATAATAATTTTTTTGTATGATACAATTAATTGCAAACATATATAAGTGAATTACATAATACAAAAAGTTTAAACATAATACATAAACAAGTTCATTCGTCAAAATACAAATTAACTTGGTAAAATTTTTCTATCCGTCATTCTTAATCACTTTCACGAAAAAATTTCTTCAATCTTATGTTTTTCTAGTTTTCCAGTAAAAGAAAATATCTATTTTCAATAAAAGATGCTGAAGTTAATCATAATAAAAATAACATTTTAACCAGTCCATTCAGAAACCACAAGTTAGACTATTACATATTTTATAAATCTTGGTCAAAAAGGCATAACAAAATAAAACTTTAATGCCTTTTCTACACTATTCTGACTATACTGGATGGTAATGATGAATTTTGTTTCCTACCCCATCACAAGGGAAGAAAAAATAATGAAGACAAAGCACTTGGTTCTTTTCCAGTTATGTAATATGTATCTTTAGAAAAATCATCTTTCTAGAGTTAGGTCAATTTGATCCCCAAAAATTTACTTATATTTAATTCTGTACTGAATTTTCAGTTTCAGGAATATACTAATGGGAAGATGTAAAACAAACAACAAAACCTTAGATAATTACAAAAATTAACAGATGTAAGATTAAATAGTTTTTGGAACACAGAATGTAGTTTATGCAGAGAAATATCAAAAGGTACATATCTGGCCATTTAAATGTCTTGGTATTTTCACAAACGTAGAATACTTTTTCATTAGTAATGTAAGATATAAAAATGTTTAATCTGAAAGTTTTAAACATTTTATACAGTTTACTACATATTAACCCACATTTACGACAAAAAAAAAAAAATTTTCCAATAAATTTTTATTATTTATTTGATTGCAAGCTGATTCTCACAAAACAGAAAATCATCAAAAAGTGATCATAATTTATGTTTTGCATTTTGTTATTAACCATCATAGCATTTTTTTTTCATCCCATGAAAAAAACAAACACCTTCTCACACACCTTTCCCTTCCACTCTGTAAATCTTATTTTGTCTAATGTGTTCATTTATCCTAGAAAAAAAAAGAAGAAACATATTCAGAAATGTTTACACTTCTTGAAGACTGAATTCAGACCTTCAATGTATTCTTCTAAATACTCTCTTTCATAAAATGCTTGGTATTTTTAATTTTTAAATTCTTTACATTTTTAAAGCATTAATTACCTGTTACATAAACCTATTTTATATGTGTATTGCTTAAAAAACTCCACAATCATGATGCATTTCATTACTCTGTGGATTCTTTCCACATGCCTTTCATTACACTGTAGATGTTGATATCAGTGCCAATTTTTTTCTTTTATAACAATCATCATCCACTGTGTTCTATTTTATCCATCCCAAAGAGAGGTAAATAAGTGCAGACTAATATTAATTAACCACACATGATTGATGTAATCACACTCAAATGGAATGTTACCTTTGGATGGAATTATCTAATATTAAGATAAGATGTGCTTAAATGAGACTAGTCTATCAGAAAGTGACATGAAGAGATATTTTCAACATTTTCCAAATAAAAATATAATCGACGTATATTAATTATATCTTGTAATAATCCTCCGTCCAAGGGGGAACAACGAAATCACGTTCTACTTACTCTTTCAGTGGGCTAGGCTATTATCCCATTGCATTGAATTTTTAGAGAATAGCAGGAACTTTCAATAGCCAAAAATGTTATTTTCCGGTCAAATTAACTTATTATGTATTTGAAAATTAGGAGATGTTACTCCACCAACTACGCTTCTTGGAAATATTGCTTCTGAGAAATATGTATCATTTAAAATCATAGTGGTAACAGGATATGTTTTATTTTCTAAATTGTTTTTTTGTATATTGAGAAAATGCAAAATTCATATTTTACATAAGTTTTAAATTAACAAATAAAATAATTTCCTTCTACTTCGCTTTAGATTTTAAAAAAAAATTGCATTAAAAGTCTCTGTAATCCTCTTATAAATCTCACCAGCAATTTTTTAAAGAAATATATGTAACTACCCAGCAATTGAAGGGTAAATATAAAGAATCACAAAGATTAATAGAACTCTAGATATAAAAGAATATAACTGAAATAAGAAGAGATAAAAGAAATAAAAGAACCCTTACTTATTTAAAATCTCTGATAACTTCCCATTATACTTTTTATCTAGGTCTTTGAAGCCATTAGAGTAAGAACTAATCTTATTGCAATTATCAGATGATTCAGTATAAACTCCAAGGACGAGGCCCTTCATCTGAAAAGGATATATATTTTATAAATATAAAGGCACATTAAAAACATAATGCACTAAACCATTTGTCATTACATATTTATTTCATATTAAAATTTCTTTCTTAGAAATATCAAGGGATGATTGTGAGCTTAAAATTAAGGTGATTGTATTTTAATGCAATATTCCTTATTTTATATTTTAACTAATTTCAATAGAAAAGTAAAGGGTAAAAAAATAACAAAAACTATCTATTGTAAGTTTTTAAATATAATATATCATGTTAATCCTCAAGTCACATACTTAAAAAAGAAGAAAAAATTACACACAAAAATATATACTTTAAATTCCTTACCAGTACGAAATTCTCTCCCTTTCACTTCAATATTTTGATCTGTGTTCAAAACTAATTTTTCTAACAAAGCCAAAGTTAATATTTAAATACAAATATTGATAACTGAAAATTACTGCAATTTAATCTATGGTTTTATACACCAGTTTTAACTCTGTAATTTTTAAAATTGATAAAAAAACTTTAGTTTATGCTTGTAGTATGTTCCTGTTTTGTGTATTACACAAGTTTCCTGTAAGTTATTGTAAATAAGTTTTCACAATTTACTTTCATTCTTACTCTTTCATAAAAATATCTCATTGTAAATATAAATTTACAAATGTAAAGCATTATAAATATCTATAGGTATAAAATTTATAAAAAAAATTGTAAAATTATACATTACTTATGATATAGTAAGTAATCTTATCTCATTCTTCTACAAAAGATTAAAGTAACTAATTTTATAATTGTTACATATTTAAAACATACTCTTGTAGAAAAAATAATTGGTCATATTATATAACATTTTTCATAGAATAATTTCCATTCATAATACTACTCGCATAGAAATACTCGTAAAACACTGAAAACATTAAGACCAAATATCATAATGCAACACTTTAGCTAGGCCTCCCACACTACAGTGTGGTTAAATATCACAAGCTGACAGTAGATGAGCAAGAGTTAGAATCCTAAGCAAGGGATACATGTCCTTGGCTGTTCCCTTATAAGGAGCAATATTAGCTCAATGACTATGTGACTCTATAAAAAAGTTGTTAAAAAAATTCGCATGGCATACGGATGACTATCTAAAGATAAAAAGGCCAGCTACATTAGACGAAAAACACTTCATCTACTCAACTCTAAAGCTACTTAATCTGAGCAGTAATTACAATCCAAACCAGAAATTACAATCCAAAACTGAATGAATTTAAGAGAAACTAATTATAAAATAAACTATGAAAAAAAAAACCACATGCAGTGAATTGTAACAGTGCATTTATTATTCTGAAGAATTCATACAAGTTAGATATGTTTAAAAGTTAAAGAGCAAGCAAAGTTTCAAACGAGGAAGTTAATCTCTCACAATTACGTATACTTATGCTAACTAAGTACCCTCCACACACAGCGCATGAGATATGTGTATAACTTTGTCAGATACATTACACAGAAAGAAAAAAAAATCTATAATTTAGGCTGCAATATCTTTTTCGAAAATCATATGCAGATTGCAAGAAATTATGTTGTATATTTTCTGTTAAGAATCCGTTTCGTTTGTAATTTCGGACATAAACAATCAAAATTTTCTTAAGAATTGAATCACGCAGAATAAACGGAGATGAATAATAAAAAAAAGCTCTCGTGGATGAGCATTATTTATCTATAAAGCTGGTGTATCTGAAACCGACATAATTTCACTTAACACGTCAACTGAAAACACGTGTAATTGATATTTCAAAATCAGTGTAAAAATTTACTCTGCAAAAGCAAACTAAAGCAACTGAAACCATTTCTTATACCCGTAATACTCTAAAAAATACCTTTGAATAGTATCGACTGTAGTTTGAACTCCCTATGACAAAATTTTCAGTAATTACTAGCAGACGCCTCCTGCAGATCCGAAACATTAAAGTACCGTCGATAAGAGATATCCACAATCCACATTTCCAGTTACCTTCGAAAGATCACGTGACGAAAAATAAGCAACTAAACCAGTGTTTCCCAACCTTTTTCGAGTCTGACCTCCACCCCCTCGCCCCTCACAACCTGTATATTTTCATAGGTCTTTTAAGATATTGAGATAAAACTCTAAACTAAATTTTCAATATTTTAATTGGGACGAAATATTTTATTTAACAAAAATGAAGTAAATGAAATCATTTTAATGCGATTGCTGTGCTTGCTCTGCATACCCAGTTTCGAAATTCGTGGTTGGGTGTTTGATAAAGTTAGCATCTTGGGATCTTCGACAATCAGTCCATTTCGTAACTTCGTTTTGATATGGACAAGAGCTGCAAAACCACTCTCACGTAGATATGTTGTGGCAAATTGCCAGTGGCGTAGCGAGCATAATTGGCGCCCGGGTCACGACACCTTTTTGTCGCCCCCCATGGTCTTGGAGACCAAATGATCCAATAGTCTTAAGGACCATTTGGCGCCCCTCTGCGAGAGGCGCCCGGGGCATGATAGACCCCCTTTCCCCCCCCCCTCTCGCTACGCCACTGCAAATTGCACCAAAATACGAAAAGAAAGTTCGGATACTTGTGGGTACGACTGATACATAGCACACCAGAACTGTACGAACGATATTTCTTTAAACAAATCACGTGCCGATGAATCATTTCGAATATTCAAAAATTCATCTTGTATTTCATCGGAAATACTAATCACGTCTACAGAAGATGAGAATGGGTTTCGTACAAGTGCACTTCTTTGAGGAAGTACCGTTGAAACTCTTTTTCCAGAGACTGAAGATATTCAATTCCTCGGATACTTCCATCTGAGTACGCCCACATTCCAGTCGCCCGATAATTCTACCACGTAAAAAATCATCTACATGAGTCCTCTGTGTCATAACTATTCAGTTATGGCACTTAGCGGCTGACAGAACGCTTGTGAACTATTTTACTCCCTTATATACCCCTCTCTTACACTCGTCATTGTGACGTACTATCGGCGTCATCTGGTGGCTTCCTGTAATTTGCATATTATTCTTGAAGATGTATGTGATAATTCTACAAGGGAAATTTTTACTTTAGAGTTCGATTTCCGTGTTATCCTGAATTATCCTTAATTTATGGGCACGAGTGTAGATTAAAGCGATCACAAGATCTTGCGACCGAAAAATTGGCAGAGATGCAAGACCAAGCGGAAGCTGCGGTATGACCGGAACGCAGTTAAAAGGGAATTTAAAGTGGGTGATCAAGTCTTAGCCACTACGAGGCCTAATAAATTATCTGTGCAATAGATAGGGCCAGGCATAATTGAGACTAAAATCTCAACAAATTATACTGTGCGCTTGAGGGAAGGGAGGGGACGTTCACAGATTTTCCATGTAGATATGCTAAAACCGAATTATAAACGTCCTGAATTAATAAATTTAGTGTTAGCCGGAGCAGCGGAGAAGGAATCCACAGATGTGGATTGGGATTTTCCAAACGTAATTGATGACCCGAATGTATTTGATCTCGAGTTGTTGTTGAGTCGTCTTGAGGAAAAATTAGACGCTAGTCAATTAGAACAGTTGCGTGGACTATTACTGCGACATGCCGAGGTATTTTCAGAGACCCCAGGACAGGGCCGGCCCTAGGCGGTAGGCAAGGTATGCAACTGCCTACGGTGGCAAAATTTTGGGTCGGCAAAACCAACTGAACTATAACAAAAAAACACAAATATATTCAGATTGCCTGAATCTAGAAAATAAAGGAATAGTAAAATTAAATTAAATGCAACAGGAATTAACAGGCTTCTGGCCATTCCTATATTTTGAGATGCACAGCAGACAAAAATAGACGAGCTTTTAAATTCTGGGTAGTGGGTATTTGAATACGCGCCCACCGCTGACAGGATTTAACAAGTTTTTTTACCCTCTAATAAAAAAGAGTCAGATTTAAATAATTACAAGATAAAAAGAACTTTTTATATACCATGTTTTTAAATTTTCTGTTGAATCATATAAACTTGACAATTCTATGTATTAATAAATACTTTTTAAAAATTTTTTTGATGAATTATCCCATCAACTTGAAAGAAAATGAAGTTAATTGGAAGTTAACTTGCGTTTAACTTTTCGTTCCCGTTCCGGTCGATAGATGGCTGCACCAGTCTAAAAAACAAAATTCACTGAGAATGGATTCAAATCTGCTTAAAGATGACTAAAAGTATTAAAAAAATGCATTGTCTTCGTGTTCTGAGCTATTCTAAAAGTTTCAAATGTCTAGCTAGTCGGGAAGTTAGTTAAAAATCGATTGCAAGATTTGTACAGGACAAAAACACACAAACAAACAAACAAGAAAGCGAGTTAATAAAAACATGGTAAAAATACCTTACTTATGCAATAACGTCCGCTGGGTCCATTTGGATTGTGGTAGTGATACAGTTTATGTAACATTTACAGTGTAGTGGATGTGAAAAGTGCTTTTTAGAGGTAAGTTAGTATTGTTTGTTGTACCTGCATCTTTAATGTTCTAAGTTCACTAAACAATTTTTTCAACCGCATTGGCTTTTTATGTATTTATGTTTAACTGCGATTTCCTGGGGAACTGTTAAACCGATGTCAATACAAAATTTTGATCTATATCCTCAATGATGATAGAAACTTCAACAAAAAGATAGTTTAAGGGTTGGGCAATTCCTACTTATTTTTTTTTTAAAGAAAAAATTGCGCATGCGCGAAAACTCGAAAAAAGCACTATTAACTTTAATTTTTAAATATGAAAGGGAGTCAAGTGATACATCGTTTAAAAGGTATTTAAATTAACTTTATAAAAATACAAAAATATTTGCAATCGGTTAGGTAGTTTCACATATATTTGCGATTGAAGCTTTAAAAAACAAAGGAAAAAACTGGTTTTTAAGCGAAACTTATTATTTTTTAAAAAATCTTTAATCAAATCGAGTTAAGTATCGAAAAGGTGATTTTTCAATGAGTTTAAAAGTGATGTTATTTTTCGTCCCAACTATACTATCGTGAAATCTATAACAGAAATACCTAAGAAAAAGTTGAGTAAAAGTAAGTTTGTTAATAGTAAGTTTTCATTTTTATAGGTGTTTTGGTTGAGGAATTCTATTGTGAAAGTAACTTAACTCATACAGGGTGTTTCATTCAATATAACGTCCCACTATACTATCGTGAAATCTATAACAGATACAAAGAAAAGTTAGATGTGGAAGGTGTCTGGTTTTCTGGAAAGTTTATTATTACTCGGTTTTTACTTTTACAGGGTGTCTTACAGAGTATGTATTGCTATTAACTTTGAAATTTTAAATAGGACAACTTTCTGGGTGTCTGCTCCGTGGTATATCCGAAACGTATAATATTTTTTTAAAAATCCCTATATTTTGATCCAAGGCATCTCGGGTTATTTTTTACCATTCTTTAGAAGATACCCTGTATATTCGGTTTTAATTGTTCGATTAACCTTATCCAATTAACTTTTTGTTTTAGAGTGTCTGACGGAAGAAAAAGACTATCCCAGAGGCGAGGAACGCGCGGCCTTAAGGCCGCATGCGGCCTGCGTGATCTTCTTGTGCGGCCTTCATAAAAGCTAGCACTTCAATTACTTAATATTTAATTTTATAGATTACTACAATTTTCAAATCAATGGAATTAATAAAGAACGGCATGAATATATGTACGCAGGCTTCGCGTTACGAAGCTTGATCCAAATATTCAATTACTTTCAAGCAAGAAACAAATTCAAATATCAAATATCCTACTAGCTTAAATTTTCCATCGGATTTTAAAATTATTTTATTTGCTATTTCAGTTATTTATAATTTAATACTATTATTTTTCTATTGTATTTCTTTATAATGTTAAAATTATTTAAAAATACTTCTACTTTAATTATTTTTATTTGAAGTGGTATTTAAATATGTAGTTGTTTATTAAAGTTTAAAAATCTGGATATATATACGTGTTTACATAAATAAAAATACCAACAGTGAAATATAAAAAATTACAGTGGTATCTATGAATCTTATGATTTTATAAAAAAAATTAATAATTAATGATTAATGTTATAACAAGTTTTTACCCTTATGTGAATACAAAAATATTTTACATTGTAACTTTTTAAGTCAAATAATAAATAAATAAGGACTTAATTTTTTGTTGTTATTTTTCTATATAATGCACCAAATTGTTAAAACTATACCTAACTATAATAATTTCATAAAAGTCGCATTTATAGGTATATCAACTTATGCACCCTCCTTAATTACTACCAAATTTACATGTGGCTTCTAATGGTAAAAAGGTTCCTCACCTCTGGACTATCCGGTAGTCAATATAAAAAGAAGAGGTTTGAGATGCAAACCCAGCTTTAAAAGCAATCAGGAGCGTTGCGTAGCCTCTTTTAAGACATGAAAGTAGTTCCAAACAAAGCAAAAAACTAAGCGATTGTCGAGATCTAGACGTTATTATCAATTCTGATTTGAATTATCAAGACGACAGCAACATTAATGATGAAATTGCGAGTTGTTCCAGACAGGAACAGAGTTCAACAGGTTTCGAGGCAATGGATACTACCACGGGAAATGATGGAGGCCTCAACCAAACTCTGTAATTAGACCCAGGATTACGTCCCGATGATACAAGCGACTTGGATCGAACATTTCTAGTTAGAAAAGGTCCATTACCTCCTTTAATCGGTTACAATTTTCCGTTTGACAATCAAATTCCAAATCGAAGATTTAGTGCAAAGTACTGTAAGAGAATTTTTAAAAAAATGGAGAACGCGTGTCAAGAGAATGGCTGGTATATTCAGTGTCAAAAGATTCTGTGTTCGTTTTTTGTTGCAGACGTTTTGGTAATTCAAAATTGAGTTCGTTTTTAAATGAGGGTTATAGAAACTGGAGAAATATTGGTGAGATATTAAGAAAGCAAGAAAACTCGAAAACTCATGTAAATAGTTTGAAATCATGGATAGAGCTGAAACGAAGGTTGGGAGCTTGTTAGACAGTAGATTCAGCTGCACACAGATTAATTAATTCTGAAATTAAATATTGGCATGAAGTAATTTTACGCATAATATCAGTTATTAAATTGCTTGGTGAAAGTTCTCTAGTCTTTCGGGGTACAAGCGACAAGCTTTATGAACACAATGGAAATTTTCTGAAGTTAATTCAATTGCTAGCTGCATTTGACCCAATAATGGAGGAACATGTTCGTAGAATCCTTAATAATGAAGAAAAGACAGCAACATATTTAGGAAAAAAAATATTTCAGGTAGTCTCTTCTAACGAAACTACCGCGGATTATTAACGTAAGATTACTTATCGTTGCTTACCTCTTTTCTTTTTTTAAACGCATTTTGGTACTTTTCTGTTTAACTGTTTACTGCTACTGGGTTTGGCGCGCTGCCAAAATTATAACTCGCGACGCCGGACAATTTTTCCTCTCCGTAGCACCGTTATTGAGTAACGTAAAACTTACGTTAAAACATTTAGAACGAAATTATTGGACTGTTACATGATAACATCATGTAACATCAAGTTACATGATAACATCAAGTTCAAAAAGCGAAATATAATTCGGTTATTCTTGATTGTACTCCCGCTGCGAGTAAGGTTGAACAAATGACATTTGTATGTAAGCGGAATTTGAATGCAACATTAATGAACATTTTCTGGATTTTCTTCCTGTTGAAAGATCTACTGGTAAGGAATTATCTGAAGTTTTATTAGAAAAGTTGGAGAAAAATGGATTTAATTAGAAAATATGAGAGGTCAAGGTTACGACAATGGTTCAAATGTGAGAGGTGACAAATTGGGAGTACAATCAAGAATTAAAACTTTAAGGAGACAGTAGACTTTCAAAATTGAGAAATTTGTCCAAAAATTCGATTTTTTATCTTGTTGAATTGTAAAACTACGAACGAGTAGGAATGTGTTGCAAAAAGAATTTTTAATTTCTGTGATTACTTTCCTAGTTATAGGCATTTGTATTTAATTTAGATATTATGTGGTTACTAATAGCAATAACTTTAAATGTGTTTTTCTCAAAATAAAAATTTTCATCTCATACGAATATTCAAACTGCTCCGGGCGCATTTCTAATTATCGTATTGCTTTGAAATTTAAGTTTTTGTTGGGTTTTAAAGATTAAATCCTTAATTATTTTAATCTCCAGCACTTTGCTAACTACAATCGTAATGACAGTACGTCATATTTATTTTATTAAATTTTATAATACTCTGTAAAATATTCAGAGATTTATAAGTGAATCATTCCCGCATATGCGGATATGTCATGAATCATATTCAAATATATGTGGCGCAGTAATTGATTGGATGGCAATTACTATAAAAGCTAGCCGCATTGTATTAAATTTCGTTTCTTCTACCCTTCGCTGCCTTTCTCCCAGTTGCCAGATGTTAACCAGTTGTACCATGTTAAAGTCCTGACATGGACATTATTCGTTTCCCTGTTACAACGCCAGTTTGGTGTATCTGCAAACAGATAAGTTATCTCTGTTATGTTATACTTTGTTATGTTATTCTATGTTATTAAATCTCTATTCTCAACCGAAACTCAGCCTTAATTTCTCACTCTGCTACTTACATTTCTATGGCATGACTGTCACTTTAAACTCTGTATCAAAGTTCTGTCAGCTATTCTTTGAAACCACTGACTGATCATCAAAAAGGGTTATGGGCCCAGATCACGCATGCCAAGCAGAGTGAGCGGTTGAATAAAAGTGTATAGGAATAAAAGTGTATTTATAATGGATATTACGTCTACTATCCAACCTCTAAATGGTCAGAATTTTGACCAATGGTCAATCGACATTCGTATGTTACTACTCGACAGAGGATGTTGGGGATTCATTGAAGGTACCGAAACACCACCCCCAACTGAACAAGAGAAGGCGTTACGCGATTTCAAAATTCGTAAAGGGCGTGCTTTTAGTACAATTTATTTAAATATTACTGAAGAGTGCTATTAAATTAAGTTAGAACATATGCTAATTAGCATATTCTGTATAGTGGCTTATTATTTAATTATTTATTTTTTTGCTAAATTATTAATTTGAGAAATACACTCTGACACATGTCTGAGAATAACTGAAGAGCACGTACTCAAATTTAATATCTAATGTAACCATTTAATTTCTCTTCATATTACTTACATTAATTTATACACTGACTACAAACTTTTACAGAGATAATCATATCAATTAATATCATACATTAAAAGATTATTATAACACATAAAATTCAAATTACATAAAATAAAATCACAGTGCTCTCACCTGATAAATATAACACAAAATAATATTAACTTACCACCACCTTCGTATGAAATAGAAGCATCTCGTTTCTCATAAGTTGACCAGCGGAATCGGCGAAGCAAGCCAAAAAAAAAAATGGCGGATAGGATCGATAGGACCACCACGAGGTCCTATATCTGTCGCTGCTAAAACTCCAACTCCTCAAAAAACGGTTTTTTTTTTTTTACTTCTTTTTGAACTGGGGCGAGCAGAGGTCAGCTATCCTCGAACAAACACCTTTCAGCTCTCATTGGCTAAAAGATGTTGCTAGGCCGTTGCTATGGGGACGCTAGACCCCTTTACAGCTGAGAAGGGGTGGCAAGTCACGCTTTTATTCTTATACAAAAAACCTCTCTTTACGATAAGCTAAATTTGCCTCCGGGAGGTACATACCTTTCTTCCAGAAACCGGTACAAAATACAGGCGCGAACCCAACACACATACATCTTAGGACATACATAATAAAACAGATACACTAGAATGTGCATGGAACCGAATCAATGCTGTATCAAGACTATGAGATAATAAAATATATTTACAAAGTCGAATTCCATGTCACAAGTACAAACCAATTTTGCATGATGTAACTGATGCAAAGTCTGCGTGGGAAAAATTAGAGAAACATTTTAAACCCGAATCTCGTGCTCGAACTATGATGTTAGCTGATGAATTTTTAAATTGCCGCCCATATGAAAACGAAGTTATAGGACTTTTTGCCGCCAGGCTAAAGAAGATAGCATCTGATCTTCGAACTGCCGGTAAACCACTAGCAGAATGGTTGGAGGGATTCCAATTAATAAGATATCTGCCTGCTGAATACCAAAGCATAGTTCAGGTTATTTACCGCTGGGATGACGAGAAATTCAATTTCGATCAAATCCTTCAAGAACTATTAACTGAGGAAGCCCGTATAAGACAGATAAAACAAGATCACGAAGTGTTAGTAACTAGTACTTCGAAAAACAGGGAAAATAACGCCCCCCAAAAAAGGGAAACTAGAAAGTGCCATAGATGTGGTCAAATTGGGCATACCCAAAGGCAGTGTAGAAGTACAAATAAGATGAACCTACAACATAGAGATAATCAACCAGGGTCACTGTTTTTAGTTGAAGCAAATGCGGGAGAATATCAGAATAATAAGTGTTGGGTGTTCGACACGGCTGCAAGCAAGCACTTTTGTTGCAATAAAGATTTATTTTCAGAATATGCGCCGGTAAACGACACTACAATGAGTGTAGCTATAAATGGAGTTAGCTGTAAAGTAGAAGGTAAAGGAACAGTTGTAATGCAATTTAAAAGAGGAAAAGAAAAGGAAATAATAATTTTAAGCAATGTTTTATATACACCTCGATTACGACGTAATCTTATGGCAGGCCCCCTTATAGATATACCTGGTGAAACTAAGTTCGTAGGACAAAATGGCCGAATATCTGTATATAAGAAAGGTAAATTGTTATTTTGTGCTTTTAAGAATAATGGTCTGTATTTTATGTACCCTACGTATCCTAAATTAACAGTACATGCAAATGTTGAGAAAAAATATTAAAAGAGGTTAAAAATAGAAAAATCTTAAAAGAAGAATGTTTAAATTCGGAAGATTTAGAAGTTTGGCATAGAAGATACGCGCACATAAATACTAAATACATACTAAATACGAGTGCAAAAGAAAGCGTTAGAGGACTTCCCAAGTTTAAAATTCAAGATCTTAATTGTGAAACGTGTAAGATTACTAAAAGTCGAAGGACTACCTTTAAGAAGACAGGGAAAGTTAGATCAATCCGTCCCTTACAACTCCTTCATATGGATGTATGTGGTAAATTTCCAACTCATTCTATTAACGGTGAGTTATACTTTCTGTCAATCATTGATGATTATTCAAGACGTGTGACAGTATATCCCATTAAAAACAAATCTAATGTTTTTGATTGTTTTAAAAGATACGTAAATAGAGCTGAAAGAATGTTAAACACAAAAGTAGTAAATATCAGAACGGATAATGGTGGTGAATTTGTGAACCAGGAATTTAATGATTACCTAGAAAAACACGGTATTAAACATGAACGTACGAATGAGTATACCCCTGAACAGAACTCAGTAGCTGAAAGATTCAACTATACTGCGTTAGATGCTGTAAAAGCAATGTTGAAAGAATCCAATTTATCAAACGGTTTTTGGGCGGAAGCCTTGTTATGTTTTACATACGTATGGAATCGCATATGTCATGGTAAGAACGATAAAACACCATTTGAATTATTTTCAGGAAATATACCTTCTGTTAAACATTTAAAACCGTTCGGAATTAAAGTATATGTGAATATACCTAAACAATTGAGAAACAAATTTCAAAGCAGGGCACATGAAGGCGTCATGGTCGGATATGGAATGAAAACCCGAGGTTATAGAATATGGTTACACACTCAACGAAAGGTAATAGAAACTGCAAATCTTCATTTTTCCGAAGTACCAAATAGGGAAAATATAATAAATTCAGAGAAGAGATACACTTCAGAATATGAATCTGAATCCGAATCTGACGATAATGTTGACCAAAGTTTTAAATTACCCGAAACTCCAGAACGTAGTCAGAATGAACTGCTACCGTCTACATCAGAATCGGAAGATAGTCCAAAACCTGAGCCCAAAGATGAATACCTAAGGGAACATAATATACCAGCTCGTGAAGTACAATGGTTCAGAAAATCCGTAAAAGATGCAAACCGATATAATATATATTATTCCTTCCTTAATAGTGAAGCAAAATTGAGATCCTTCAATTCTGTTAAAGATTATTGTCGGAAGCACAATATCAAGATTGACCCTGAAATCTTCAATTTTAGTACCACGAATTCTTATTCAGGACCAGTAACTAGTAAAAAGGGTTTTACACAGCAAAATGAGCCGAGCATATGACTAACAATCCCTGAGGAACCCATAAAATTACCCACAGGTTTTAATCAAGCCATGGATACTCCCGAAGCTAATAGCTGGTATAAAGCTATGCTTCAAGAAATAAAAACCATGGAAGAACGAGAAGTATGGGAACTCGTTGAAAAACCAAATGCAAAAATTTTGAGTAACAGATGGGTATATACTTTGAAAAGGGATGTTCAAAATAATGTTATATTAAAAGCTCGTTTAGTAGCTCAAGGTTTTCTTCAAAGACGTGGTGAAACGTATGATGAAGTTTTTTCTATATACGTTTTTCCTCATATACGTATTTCTCCCTCTATATACGTATTCTTTCTATATACGTATTTCTCCCTCTGTCCGCGAGAGGGTGCTGTGTGAGCACCGCGCGATATGTATGTTTTTCGTTTTTCCGGCAGTCTGTGGCAGGCGAATGAAAATGTAAGTTCTGTAAGGATTGGGGTTGCCTAATAATTAACACCCTCAGTTATTACATCTTGTAGATATGTATATAGGTGTGAAATAAACTTAATTAAATACGTTAAGGGCTGATTAATGGATCACTGAAGCACCGTTGCAAAAGTATTAAAGCAGATCCCAAGAAGATAAAGGAAATTCATGAGTTTGCAGTGCCAAAATGTAGAGAAGACTTGCAAAGATTTCTGGGTATGATAACATACTTGGCAAAATTTACACCACATCTGTCAAACTTGACTCATTCATTGCGACAGTTACTGAAAAAAGACATTGAATGGCTATGGGATGAAAATATTCAAAGAGACTTTCAGCTAATAAAGAAAACTATCATGCAGTCCCCATGTTTACAATATTTTGATGAGACTAAAGCTGTAACTGTATCTGTAGATGCTAGCAAAGATGGGTTAGGAGCAGTTTTACTTCAAGATTGTAAACCTGTTACCTATGGATCAGCATCACTCACTGAAGCCTAACAAAACTACGCTCAAATTGAAAAAGAGCTATTAGATATAGTTTATGGCTTGGAACATTTCAACTACTATACATATGGAAGAAATGTAACAGTGCAAACTGATCACAAACCAATACTTGGCCTTAGCAAGAAACCGTATGATACAATTTCTCCACGTCTTCAACGCATGTTACTTCGGCTCAACAGGTACAATGTAACATTAGAATATGTACCAGGAAAGGAATTACTCATAGCCGATGCATTGTCCAGAGCACAGTCTATAGTTGACAATTTTGATGATGGGTTACATCAAGAATCTACAGTGAAATTAAACTTATTAACACAAGCTTCTTCAGCAAAATGGGAAGAAATTGCAGAGCTCACAAGAAATGATTCCGAGATGCAAGATTTGATATTTCACATAAAAAATGGATGGCCTGATAAAAAGAAGATTAGCTGCTCAAGCATACTGGCATTGTAAAGATGAACTTTATGTAACAAAAGGAGTAATATGTCGAGTACAACGACTTGTATTGCCAACAGCCTTTAGGCATGAAATTTTGAAAATATTACATGTGTCGCATAAAGGTGTTGTGTGCAGTAAAATCAAAGCTAGAGAATACTTTTATTGGCCTAATATAAACAATGAAGTTGAAGCATACGTATTAGTGCAAGATCTGCCAGAAATATCAACGAGCAAACCAAAAAGAAACCATTTATGAAGAAGACCTTCCAGAGAGACCGTGGCAGAAAGTAGCCTGTGATTTTTTTCTGTTTGAAAGGAAAACAGTATCTCCTGATGATAGACTATTTTTCTAAATATGTTGAATTAAAGCCAGTAAGCAGTACAACAGCACAAGCTGTAATAAACATCTTGAAGTCCATTTTTGCTACATATGGACTACCTGAAGAGCTAGTTAGTGATGGAGGACCACCATTTAATTCTAATTTTTTGAGAAAGTTTCTCAAAGATTGTGACATCAAGCCTCATATTACATCACCACACTTTCCTAGGGCAAATTGACAAATTGAGAGATGTGTGCAAACAATTAAAAAATCTCTTACTAAAGCTGCAGAGGATGGTAAAGACTTATATGCAGTAATGATAGACTACAGAATCCAATCTGCAAAAGATATGCCATCACCTGCTGAATTACTAATGGGCAGACGTTTGAGATCTTTTCTACCCTCCCACCCAGATATGCTGAAACCAAAGTTTAATGTAAAAGATGCTCGCATTGCTCTGAAAGAGAGGCAGGTCAAGCAAAAGAAATATGCTGATAAGCATGCATCACGACTGCAAGAACTCCCAAACAAGACAAATGTTTGGTTTAAGCATAAGATGAATGATATCATTGGAAACAAGGTTTCATAGTTCAAGTAGGACCACAACCTAGGTCATACATTATAAAAGGGAAAGATGGTGGTACCTACAGACGAAATAGGTACCATATTCGTCCTGATAATAGTTCGAATGTGGATAACAGTTTAGCCTGGAATCGAACTGTAGAAGATCTTTGGGAAAGCTCCAGTGACTCTTCAAAGACCCAACATGTTTCAGCTGGTAGTTCTAATGATCAAAGCACCATCAGTGACACTTCAAAGACTCGACAAGCTCCAGTTAGCAGTTCTAATGATCAACTTAGTAGATCACCTGAGATAAGAAGATCAGAAAGGACTATTGTGAAACCTATTCGTTTTAGAGACTATTAATTAGGACTTTTATAAAAAAATTTATTCATTTAAAATATCTGTTTTTGGACTGCAAAGTAAGATTTCAGTTTGTAAAATTTTGTGTCTCAAATTTTAAAATTCACTCATCTTAATTTGTAAAATGTAATTTGGTACTTTCATTGTATTTGTAATTGTAATCTTTTAAAGTATAATAATTTAATCTTTAAGAAAAAAAAGGCATGTAAGATATTTAATATATATAAATGTAGATGGCAGCACCTGTCTACAAAAAGTAAATAAAAGCATATCAGCCACTAACTTCAGTTAGAAGTAAGCTAGCTGAGGACATGCCTGCAGTAACGATGTAGAGTTTGATTGTCTGTAGTTATCTCAATTCATCCACCTAAATAATAATGCTTATGAATATTAAGTCATCGAGAGTAACGTAAATTCGTTCAGAATATTGCAGCTTTATATTAATTTATCGGATAGATCGTTTTTTTTTATAATAACTGAACCTGAAATATAAAAGTCTGGATTGAGCTAGAACGACGCTCTAATTAAACAATGAGCGGAACACTTGAGATGCACGGTCTCGTATCTTTGTTCTCTCTTGTTTAGCCTGGTTTCGCTTCATTATACCACTCTCATTATTTGTTCGTCGTTGGTGTTACTTAATTCTTTAGCCCCTGGAGTATCCTATTTTCGGCAACTCATTACAAATTCTCCTGATATTCAACATTTCTGTTCTTATCAGCAATGGCTCACAGTCAGTCGACCTGAGGGGTTCCTGCTGCCCTCTGACATTTCTGTTGGCCTTGGGATGGAGGCGCCCTGGTGTTTGGTCTAGGGTGTGAGAAGTTTCTGATTGCTGCTGTTGTACACTGGCCGATGAGGGTTTCACCCGGAAGCAGAACTTCCTGGTGGTCTTATGTCGGACCCCATCCAGTGCAATGGAATGAATGGTTCTAGTTACAAATGATTCACGGCTGCCACTTCTTTATACTCTCACACAATAACCGATACCGAAAAGAATGCAATTTGCAACAAAGAAAAATATTGTTTTCTTGTGGAGAGAAAACCGCCAAAAAACAAACGAAGATTAAAAACTTTTTGAATCAAAATTCCTGTGTATCTACGTGTATTTCTTCTTTTTAATTATTATTATCTTGGATTTCAGTACAGCTTTGTAATTTTATCTTCAGTTACACTACAGGTATGTATGCATTTATGTATGTGAGTAAATATATTTTAGGGATATCAAACTTTAAGGTATGTTAATACTTTTTTGTATGTTCCCGCATCTATCGTTTTCCCGCATCCATCGTTTAGTTCAGTCAGTCCCTTCGAAAACGATAGATCGAGATTCCACTGTATTGGCACATTGCAAAGATCTGGAAAACGTCTTAACAGATGGTGATTCCCCCGATCTTAACGCTTTAGAATCGGCTGACGAAATAGACCTTGTTTCTTCACTTTTAAAAAAGAAAGAAGGTCCAGTGGACGTTCTTAAATTCATTATTAATTTAGTGAAAAGCTGAAGCAATTTTTTTTCAAAACAATTTTTTAATTGTACTTCGGTTTGTTCGTTTGTATCCGTCTCTTCTTCCGCAGCATGTGTTACAATCTCTTGCAAATAAATCCTCATTGGTAAGCTCTTCCAGATAATGATCAATAAATTAGCTGATATCTTCGTTATCAATTTCCAGATTAAGTTTCTCACCAAATTTTAAGATCAGGTCTGAACCTTTGGCAGAAGGATCTGCTTGTTCGTATACTGAATGAATTGCCTTCGTTTCAAAACGCTTTGTTAGTTTTTTCCACATTCCGCACATGTATCTTGGAGTGACTTCTTTCCATCCTCTATCTATGATTTTAATACTATGAAGAATATTATAATTTTTCCAAAATACTTTTAAGTTCGTCCCCTCTTCAAGTGCCGTAATTGCTTGTGCAAACATACTTTTGAAGTAACTTGCTTTAAAAGTGGCAATTGCTCCCTCATCCATTAGTTGTGAAATACTTGTAGTGTTCAGAGATAGATACAGAACTTTTATGTTCGCATGTAAATCGTATATGTGAAGTAGATGTCCGGTGCATTATCCAGTAATAAAAGTATTTTAAAGGGAAGGTCTTGCTCTTTAAAGTTATTATTTTACTTCACTAACAAAAACATTCGTAAACCAGTCTTCAAACATTTATTGCGTAATCAAAGTTTTTTTTTCATATGTTTTAATAATAATGTAATACATATAGGTATGTTCTGTACATTCGAGGAACAATATTTTTGAGGAAAAAAATTAAAAATAAATAAAAATTTCGGTCGTAAGTCGAGGAGTACCTGTATTCTGTTATTGTGTTTAGTTAGAGAGTGTGTGCAAGCATTCTATGCTTATACAGTGTGTTTTTAGCATCGCTACTTTTTTCCGAGCGATGCTAAAAAAAGTAGCGATGAGGATTATAACTTGTGCACAGCAGATAATTAATATCTTTAAGGTATATTCTTCATTATCTCATCCAATAATGGTAAATAAATATTGAGATTTTTTTCGGCGAAATTCGCCTAACAGTTACTTTAATTTATTAAAGCCCCGTTCCCAGGGGAACAACCGAAGGGGTTCAAACAGGTTGGGAACAACCGAATTAAACATTAACATACTTGTCGCAAAAGAGATTAAAATGATCGACAATGTCCAAAACTGTTCAAAAGTTCAATAAATAAATAAATATACAAGCTATAGTAACTAATATGTTTAAATTTCAAAGATGTCCTTTTTTTTTTTTTTTTTTTTTTTTTTTTTTTTTTTTTTTTTTTCTTGGGGGGGGGGGGACGATAAAGTTTCCAAAGTTTACTGTCCTAAAGTTTGATGCTTGTTCTCAGAATAAAGTGCCTGCCGCTTCGAATGAAAAAAAGAAATTGACAATTCAAAAGTGCGCTATACGCTACCGAAGTGTGACGTCACAGCCGTCATGTCGGGCCCCAACAGCCACGGCGGCTTATGTTATTCTCCCATAGGACTCGGAAAAAATATTAATATCTTTTAAACTAATGAATATTATCCCTCTGTATGTCCTGAAATCGACAAAGGAGAAAAAACTACTCTAGCAAAAAAATTAGAGGAATGCGATTTGGTACAGGAATGAAAGCAGATGGTGCTTTTTAATTTCATTCCTCTAAGCCTATAACTGTGAAAGATAAGCTTAGAGGAAGTGATTCTCTTGAAAATTTTTTATCTAGTGTTTATGAATAGTTTTTTTATGTTGTTTCTGTGTAGGGTAGGTGGGGGCAAAGGCTTGCAGTTTTAAGTTTTTGGTTGTTTACGGGCCTCCATTAGATCCTATATCCCCAAAAAGTCACTTGTATTGTAGTTGGGTATCTCCTCTACCTTCTATAAAATAATGAATTTTTTCCCGAAAGGTTGAGGAACCAAATTTGTAATTTTACCAAAACACCTGTTTGCGAACCTTTGCCCCAACCGGTGGGGTAAAGGTTTGCGTACTGAACCTTTACCCCACTCGTTGGATTCTAACTGGATACGCATAGAAAATCACAAATAGAGTTGTCTAAATAATTTTATTTCACATTTTGTAATCTTTCTAAAGGTGTTATATACACTCATGGACAAAAAAATTAGCGCACCAAGAAGGAGTCGTCAAAATGAAACGAAATTTTACATACGTAATGACTACTTTGATATAAGTAAATGATAAGAAAATCAAAGAAAAAGAATAATTTATTTCAGAGAAAAAGGCAAAAGAACGGAGGAGTTAATACTCCGTTGGACCCCCTCTAGCGCGAATGCACGATGCGATACGATCAGGCATTGAGTCATACAAGTTCTGTACGATGTCTTGAGACATTTCGTTCCATATTTGCTGTAACCTTGCCTCTAGTTCGTTCAAACTCGTGGGATGCCCAACTCGTCGTCCCAAATGATCCCAGATATGCTCGATTGGAGACAAATCTGGGGATCGGGCAGGCCAAGGAAGGGTAGTAACAGTGCGGAGACAGTCTTGTGACACCCTTGCCGTATGAGGCCGAGCATTGTCTTGTTGAAAAATGGCTCCTGGGAGACGTTGCACGAGTGGCAACACATGTGGTTGCAGGATTTCATGAACATACCGCTGGGCTGTCATGGTGCCACGGAACAATACTAGGGGTGACCGTGTATTGTAGGCAATGGCACCCCATACCATCACACCAGCTGTGGGAGCGATGTGTCGCTGTACAGCAAAGGCAGGATTGAAGCGTTCACCACGGGCTCTCCACACACGAACACGATTGTCATCACTGCCGAGATTGAATCTGGATTCGTCGCTAAAGACGACCTGGTTCCATTCCGCTGCAGTCCAGTTTCCTCGTGCGCGGCAAAACTCCAAACGGAGGCGTCGATGGGTGGGCGTCAAGGGCAGCACACGTAATGGGCGCCGCGATACCAACTGTCCTTCAGCCAGGCGCCTTCGTATGGTTCGAGAAGACACAGAGGCCCCTAGTGAAGGTGCTACCTGTGCCTGGATGGCGGCCGATGAAGCAGTTGGCTGTACGCGTGCATTTCTTACGATGTGGCGGTCTTCTCGACGACTGGTCTGTCGAGGGCATCCTGAGCCTGGTCTTCGTGTACATGACATCTCTCGGGTCCACTGGTCCCAACACCTCCTCACAACACAATCAGAGCGGCCTAATTGACGAGCTACTCGCCTAGCTGACCACCCAGCTTCCATTATCCCGACGATTCTCCCCCTCTCAAACTGCGACAACTGCTTATATTGTCTTCGAACACGGGGTAATGGCATGTCTATCTCAGCTCTTCCTTTGTAAATGATTCAGCACACTCAAACAAGCTTTGGTTACCTGTTTTATACTCCACAGAGTACGATGTTCAACGCCTTCTACCGGCTATACGTAATGCGCAATCACGCTGCATTTCTAATCATTTGCATATCTCCCCGACATGTACCTTCATTGCAAGTTTCGTTACGATCCCGCAATTATTTTTTGGTGCGCTAATTTTTTTGCCCATGAGTGTATATATATATAGAAAATCACAAATTGAACAGGGTCAATCTCAATAATTTTTTTTCTCAAACTAAAGAACTTCCAACTAAAATATCAACTATTAACACTATCGTTATATCTTATCTTAGGCTTTACTCAGTCTTTTAAAACCGTAAAAATCAAGCAAATTTAGGTAGGCAATAAATTGACTTAGTACACTTGACTAGATGCATTAATCCTATTTACTGATTGATTTTTGATTTTGTGAATAAAATATTATTAAATATCACTTATCTTATTATTATCCAAACTCCGGAAAAGATAAAAAAGACTTTTAGCGTAGGTAACGAAACAGGGTGTCTAGCAGTACTGGCTTGTAAAATCCCCCCCCCCTCTTATTTCCTTAGCATTCTAGGTAGCAAATTAGCCGAAACTCATCCATTAATAAGGGAGAACTAATTTCTCTGACCAGACCTTCGAAGCCTGTAATGCCTTATAACAACATTTAATTCTTTTATCTTGTAAAATAGGTCTTTGTTCAGAACTATTTTATTTTTTGTGTTGTACTGATTTATCTTATTTTTAATTTATGGATTTTGAAGAATTTTACAAATAATTTTATAATTAAAACCAAACAGTTTTTATCAAAAACCTTAATTTATTTTCAAATTACAAAAATGTGAATGCCTGGTAATAATTTCCAAGTGAAATTTGAAGTTTCCTTTAAGCATTGAAAACTTAGTTAACTACTTCTATTGAATTTTTTAATTCAAGGTAAAATGGGTTGTAAATGAAAGTTGGATGACTGGAACAATGGAAACAAACTTGACTTTAAAATAATAGTAGAACAGACTTTTCCAATATAAATTGTCTGTAATAAAAAATAAAAATAAATTAAAAAAAGAAAAAGGATTTCGGAACGTTTCCCCTCTGCCACACATACGAGTACAGAGGCTGTTCACACATTTTTTAGACGATGTATATTGTATTCACAAAACTAAATTACATAAAATTCTTGTGTTTTAAATGTTCTATTTGACATCCCTTATTCTGAACTATCTTTCGACACCGCAATTTCCAGGATAATAATGCCTTTTGAAGTGTCAGAAGAGGTATTCTATCCCATTCCTCCTGAACAGCTTTCCAGAGTCCTGTAAGGGTTTTGGGATGACGTTTGGATAATGCAGATTTTAAAAGACCGAAAGCACAAAAATCCATAGGTGATAGATACATCGGGAGATTTAGTAGGGATATCAGTGAAGGGTGTGGCCTTGATACCAGTTTTTTGTTCCATTTCTTTTAGGAAATTTACAGTGGATTTTGATGTGTGACTGCTAGCTTTGTCCTGATGGAGTCTCATAGATTCATGGCACTGTGGGTAAAGCGATGGTATTTCATTCAGAAAAATTGGCGATCAAATATGTTCCTGATAGTATTTGGAGTTAATCTTGACATTTTTATCCACTCTCTTTATTTTTAACTTGCCATTATAAGAAAAACCAGCAACAATCATGAATACCTTAGAAAAACTTTCTTTCGATTCTTTGAACCATGTACTTAAATTTTTTTCTCCCCTTTTATGATAATAAATGGCTCTTTTTTGTTGCAATCATTTAAATGCACCCATGATTCATCTATTGTGACAATTGTTTTCCATTTTTTTTTGGATAAGTGTTTCTCATATAGAATTCTGCAGCGTGTCCTGCGTTCAGCGATATGATTTGGAAGAAGACGATGCACATTGCGTTTTTTCGCTTTCTTAAGATTTAAATCAACGTTTATCATTTTGTTTACAGTGGACACCGAGCATTTTAATGATTTTGCAACTGTCCTTTGACTAGGGGGATTTTCTTTTAACATTAAACAACGTACCTTTGCAATAGTCGAAGATGTCCGTTTTTTCCTTGGATACTTGTTTGGAATTTTTGTCCCACTTGAGGCTCCAATTGGACGTTTCTTTCCTTTCTTGTTGACGATATTACCTATCGACGCTTTAGATATCACAAAACCATGACTATCACATCGTGTTTGGATAACGGAGTATGCATATTTCTCTTCGGAAAGAGCATGAATGTAGCCTTCGAACCACTGCTTTGTTAAAAACGCCATTTTGAATAAAAACAAAACTTTCAAGCCGCAGACGATAATTTTGACTTTTAAAAACATAGTACAATTGCAATTATTTCTTTTGCAGCAAACGAATTTTTATTACCACTTACCAAAATCGTCTAAAAAATGTGCGAACAGCCTCTGTATTAGAGCATTTTATTCTCGTTTATTTTGTAGAAATTTTTGTTTATTTGAAAATATTATAAGGAAAAGGTTTAATAAAATTCCCGCATTTGTAAGTCAAAATGCTAAATTCCCGTATAATTCGAGCATTTTTCCGGACGACAAAAATTCCCATATAATTCCTGCACGCTAGACACCATGTTTCAAGATGAATGTTTGCCGTAAACTGAAACCAAGAACTAAAAGACGTTGTAAATAAGGATTCCTAATGAAAAGAGGACATGAAACAAATGTTATTAGCATGAGGGGCAAAGGTTTGCACTGCAAACCTTTATCCCATTTCGTGCTGCTTCTGTTTTGGCAGAATGGACGCCATTGTATTTGAGTTAATCCAAAACTCAAGGTAGGATTTGAAAGGTTATTTACCACCGTAACATGCGAAAATAGGCATAAAACAGTTCGTGAGTTTGAGTGATGCTCAAAATTACTCAAAAGTTGCAAAAAATTACATTATAAATGACGAAAATAAGCTTAACTCATTTTCTCAGCAAGAGGAGGTCGTAACTCCAACAGTTTTCATGAGGCAACTGACTGGAAGTATACGCACTACCTACCCTATTCTTCCCAAAACTGTTCCCGGTCATTTTCAAATGTACGTGCGAACCTTTGCCCCCATCTACCCCATGTGAATAATGTAACAAAATCTAAGATGAATTAGTAATTGGGTTTTATTCCCAATAACACTAATAAATCCCTAGTGCCATTGTATTTTTTTGAATGTATCGCTGATGGTGGTATCAGTAATTAAATGGCATTTTCGATATAAATTATCATTGTAAAAATACGTACATACTTTATTGTTCATAGTTTATCAAATATTTGTGTGGTAACATACTTTAACCAGTATAATCCACTTTGTATAACACTGGTTGCCAAATGAAAGGGTGTTTGGAGTTGAGATATTGTTAGTATAGGACATTGCATTGTTATTGTTTTTCATGTATCCCGTAACTGGGGTACATTTTTGGAGATTTCTAATTTGTTAAATGTATGCTTATTTGTATTTCTTTATCGCTTTTCTTGATTCCCTTCCCTTTTACTATGTCCTTTTCACTGAAAGCTCATTTTTTTTTATCATACCAGGTGTTTATTGTGACGTGCTTGGTATTAAATTATTGTTCTGTTTAAAAAAATGAATGGGTGTCTTTAATATGATAGATTCATGTCTCAATCTATTTACTCTATATTCCTCTTCTGTTAATATAAAACAAATAATTTATTACCAAGTTCATAAACTGTTTTTATGTTACTTTTTGTGAATGCTTCATGGTGATATACACTGCTGGCCACTGTAAATGCAACACCCTGAAGGAAACATGCAAATAACATGAAATTTACAACATGCATTAGCGGAGGTGAGATATGCAAATGATTAGAATTTCAGCGCAGACGCACATCACGCGCGCCTGTGGCGCCACTTCAAAGCGCTACTTAAGGCTTGGAGATTTCGACGATTTCAAGTTCGGCGATTGTGTTTTTCTTGTGGTTTTTTCAAAAAAATGATCAATTATACCTCGTCGAAAGCAGCGATCATCTTTTGATCAAGTATCCGAGTTCGACAGATGAAGGATAGTGGCCTACCGAGATTGTGGATTATCTTTCAGGGAAATCGGTAGTCGTGTTGGACGAAACCAAACAACTGTAATGCGGATATGTGATCGTTGGATGCAGGAGGGTTCGACGGACCGGCGTGTTCGATCGCATCCACCTCAGCGCACCACTTCACGTGATGACAGGCAAATTGTGCGCATGGCAGTGACGGATCGCTCAGTCGCATCACGAACCATAGCACAGCACATGCAGTCTGTAACGCATCATCCAGTGTCTGCGCGTACCATTCGACGCCGTTTACAGCAGAGTGGTCTGTCCGCAAGACGTCCATTGCTTTGTCTACCCTTGACGCAGAACCACAGACGTCTCCGCCGCCAATGGTGCGATGACAGAAGGATGTGGACGGCAGAATGGAATGAAATTGTCTTTACTGACGAGTCACGATTCTGTCTGCAACACCGCGATGGTCGCATTCGAGTCTGGAGACACCGTGAAGAGAGGATGCTGAACAGCTGCGTTATGCACCGCCACACTGGTCCTGCACCGGGTATTATGGTATGGGGCGGTATTGGATATCACTCTCGCACACCTCTAGTACGCATTGCCGGTACTTTAAACAGCCAGCGATACATCTCCGAGGTGTTGGAGCCAGTTGTCCTTCCTTACCTTCAGGGCTTGCCCACAGCCATATTTCAACAGGATAATGCGCGCCACACATGGCACGCATTGTCCAACGGTTCTTAGTCAATCGCCAGATTGAATTGCTTCCCTGGCCGCCTCGCTCTTCGGATCTTTCGCCGATAGAAAACATGTGGTCCATGATTGCTCTACGATTCATCCAGATTCCATCCCCAGCTGCCACAGCAGATCAACTTTGGCAACGTGTGGAAGCTGCTTGGTCTGCTGTACCCCAAGAACTCATCCAAAGTCTCTTTGAATCAATGCCGAGGCGTGTGGCAGCGGTGATCTCCAACAATGGCGGCTACTCTGGCTACTGATTTTGGCAGGAACCACACTTCACAGAAGTCTATAAATTTAATCATTTGATACTTGGTCAACATGTTATCTACAAAATAAATTTTGTTGTGATATCTCTTGTCTTTCTTGGTGTTGCAATTTGGGTGGCCAGCAGTGTATATGCCACTGAGAGTCCCACGGTTTTTTACTCACTGTTTTTCTCAGAAGTTTATTTCGTTAAATAGTATTTAGAAAATTGTAATCTTGCGATGCTGAATACTATACACCAAAATATTAATATACAAAAGAAAATTTTAAGTAATTTTCTTAGATTATCATATTTTGTAATCATTTTGTTTGTCTACATTTTATTTTCTGTTTTGAAAAAAAATTTGAGTGAGTGTCTGAGTAAGATATATTTAAATCGAAATCTACTCTATGAGGATTCCTTTTCTGTTAAAAGTCCTCCAGGAATTTATTTTGGCCTCGAATTAAAAGAAAAGGACATTTTAAGATTGATCATGGCTGTGAAAGATATGCTTAAAGGAAGTGATAATGTTCAAATTTCTTATAATGTGTTTATAAATCTCTTTTTATGTTACTTCTGTTTCTGTGGATCATTTAATGAAGTTTAAAATTAATCGGCCAGTAGACTTTTTTTTTATCTCTTATCTACACTGCTCAAAACAATTAGGGGAGCACATAGTTTTAACGAAATTACGCAAATACTTACACCGATAAGTAACATAAAATAAATCATCCATAATTTAAAGCCTAGCAGGAAACAGAAGAAAACTTCATATGCAAATCAAAGTTCATGACGTCAAAAACCAGAAAAAGAACATAAGGGCGGAAATCGGGATGTTGCAGAAACGTCTGTTTCACTGCCTTAACTGTGAAATTAGATTGCTCAGTTATTCTTTTTCAGAAAAGGTGACTTGAAAATGTCTCAACAACGTGATTTACCGGAATCCATGGCATGGCGTATTATAGGCAGACTTGAATCCGGGCAAACACAATGTAGTGTCGCGGACGCTGTTGGAGTCGCCAGAAGTGTCGTTGCAAGACTGTGGAATCGATTCCAAGAAACAGGGAATGTTAGACGTCGACCAGGGCAAGGCCGGCCACACGCCACTACAGCAACTGATGACCGGTATATACTGTTAACAGTTCGTCGAAACAGAACAGACAATACTATTCAGCTGCAAAGACAGTTGCTCTTGGCAACAGGACGAAGGGTGTCCAGCCAAACAGTGCTTAATAGGCTTCATCAGGGAGGTCTCTATGCACGTAGGCCAATGGTCTGCATTCCGTTGACCTCACGCCACCGTGCGGCCCGAAGAAGACGGGCTGCTGAACATAGAGATTGGGAGCAACATGATTGGAGCCAAGTGCTGTTTACAGACGAGTCCCGATTCAGTCTGGAGTGTGATACCCGACGTGTTTTGGTATGGAGGCAAAGGGGCACTCGAAATAACCCCACATTCGTTCGTGAAAGGTCACAATACAGACGAGCTGGTTTAATGGTATGGGGTGGAATCAGCATAGGTGGACGTACGGATTTGCATATCATTCGGAATGGTACTTTGACGGCCCGAAGGTATGCAGTCGAGTTACTGAGACCTCATGTCATAGCTTAGGCTGCAGCCATTGGAGATTTCTTTGTTTTCCAGCATGATAACGCCAGACCGCATACAGCTCGTTTTGTGGAGAACATGCTTGAATCTGAAACAATACAGCGTATGGAATGGCCAGCGTGCTCTCCTGACCTGAATCCAATCGAGCATGTTTGGGACATGCATTGCTGTGAGACCAAGGCCTCCTCTTACTCTCCGAGACTTGGAGATTGCACTTCTTGAGAAGTGGAACAGTATTTCCCAAAGTGTTATCGATAACATCATCGCATCCATGGAGAACAGGTGTGCAGCAGTCTTAGCTGTTCGAGGAGACCACACGCCGTATTAAAAATCTTGCATCATTTCTAAACAATACTTTTTTTTATCGTTTACATGTAACAAAATTGTTGACCTAAATCATCTTTTCATGTTTTTTCCATATTTTCAAAGAATTAAAGCTTAATTACAAATTTGTTTACGTCTTTTTTTCTGTATTGCGCATTGATACGCGTGTACTATCCATTTTATGCCAATACGTGGCTGTCTCGCACGGTTTTCTTAACTTCTTTGCTTGCTCCCTTAATTTTTTTGAGCAGTGTATTAAATTTATAAGTATATGTCACTGATTGAGATGACTTATAAATTTAATATTGTTTATCATACAAATTGTCACTGTAAAAAATATACATACTATTTTTGTTCACTGATTTATCAAAAAATTTAAGTGTCCTTTGCATAATACTATGTGGCAGAATAAAAAAGGTGTTTGATATTGATTTATTATCAGTATAGTGTATTACAATGTTGCCGTATTCCTCGTATCCTGTGTGTGGTTAACAATTTTTAAAATATTAAAAAAAATTGATTTCATGCTTTGAAAATTTTCCCTTAAACATTGTTTTTTTTTAAGCAATTTGTGGGACATCAAGAAAAAGAAAGATCTGGGAACAAAAACTCCTTAAAGAATTCGCATGTTAACCTATGGCAGTGGTTCCCAACCTTGGGTACGCGTACCAGTACCGGTACGCGGACAAGCAGCTACTGGTACGCGAATGATTTAACAATTTAAAACAAAAATCTATCAAAAATCTGTATTACAAAAAAAGAAAAGAAATGACAATAATAACTAATAATCCATACGTTTTAATATTTTAGTTTGGAATTTCTTATCCATTTTTTGTGTTGTAATACTTTATTGGGATTTACCTAATCTCAAAAGATGCCGTCTATACCTGAATATGCTATCTATGATCGCCCCATAAAAATTTGGCACTCGCCTGCTAATTATAACTGTGTCTATAACTGTGTTTGCAAATTATAACTGTGTCTGAGAAATTTCTTGCTATTTGCGACCACATATTTATGTGAAAAAGGATTTTCTGCAATGACTGCGATGAAAACCAAATATAGAGCTTTGGTGGACATTGAATCGGATCTTCGCCTTAAACTGACAAACATTGAGCCCGATATTACTTCTTTAGTTAATAATAAACAGGCCCAACCTTCTCACTAATTATATATTTTTTAAAGTGATTATTATATTTTATGTATATGTTTAGCAATGAAAATTTATCCCAAGTTACTTGTCTTTAGTACAAATGTTCTCCATTGCATTTTATTCCCCATTTCAAAATTTTTGGTCTACCGGTACGTCATCAAATTGTTTACAACGTACAGGTACGGTACTATAAAAAGGTTGGGAACCCCTGACCTATGGTAATTGTTTTCTGGTCGTTCATTGCAAGCAGGGGGTTATTTGGCGATGGATAGAGCTAAGCGAACTAGGTTGGTTAGTTCGTTGACAGAACATCATTTTTTGCTACACGAGATCTAAGGAGACCTGATCCAGTTTGAGGCCGATTACGAACGTCTGACACCATGCCAATAAGACGTTTCAGGCAGCGTCACTTAAGAAAACACTCGAAAAAGGAGGGCAGAAAAAGAATGCCGGTGCTCTACCGCAGTGCTCCCCAACCTTTCTATCGGCCCGGACCGGTCAACGTTTGATAATTTTATCACGGCCCGCTGAGGGAGGACGTTGATTGTTTATATTTTTGATTGTTTGATTTAATTATTGATGTTATTATAATTTTGATGTATAAATGACGTTACGTTTGTTTATTGTTCAATAAAAAACTCGTTTTATTTATATATTTGTTTCGTTTTTTTCTTTCTTTCAGGAAAGCGCCTTTATTTTCAATTTTATGACTGCCGTTTTAATTCATAATCTTGAAATGTTTAATAAACAATTAAATAATTTAAAATAGTTACAAGATTTATTCTGTTACAAAGGTATAAATTAGCATAAACCCGACTAAGTCACACAAACCCGAGAGAAATACACCACAGTAAATAAAATGGAAATAATTTAATGTCCCTTGGGCCGCCCAGTACCATTGGATCCACGGGCCGGTACCGGTCCGTGGCCCGGGGCTTGGGGACCACTGCTCTACCGTACCGAACCAACGAGCTAAATAGAGCTGAATGTCAGCGCAACTATCAACTATTTTTAACGTTAGGTACATTTTTGTGTGGCCCAAGACAATTCGCCTTCTTTCAATGTGGCCCAAGGAAGCTAAAAGGTTGGACACCCCTGATGTAAAGGAAAGCGAGAATGTATAATTGACAGAATAGAAGGCGTTTTTGGATAAAACAGGTAAGTTTTAAAAAAGATATCCGAATAGATTTTTTTTGGCTTAAATTTTCAACAGCATTTTAAATTTTTACCAAACTCTTTGCTAAAGGTCTCACCTGAAAATCTTCTCGGGAAATGAAATAATTACAAGATAAAAAGACTTTTTATACACCATGTTTTTAAATTTTCTGTTGAATCATATAAACTTGACAAATCTATGTATTAATAAATACTTAAAAAAAAATTTTTTTGATGAATTATCCCATCAACTTGAAAGCAAATGAAGGTAATTGGAAGTTAACTTGCATTTGACTTGTTTGACTTGTTGCATTTGACTAGTTCCCTTTCCGGCCAATAGATGGCTGCACCAGTCTACATAACAAAATTAACTGAAAATAAACTGAAAATTAATTTAATTCTGCTTAAAGATGGCTAAAAGTATTAAAAAAATGCATTGTCACCGTGTTCTGAGCTATTCTAAAAGTTTCAAATGTCTAGCTAGTCGGGAAGTTAGTTAAAAATCGATTGCAAGATTTGTACTAGACAAACACACACACAAACACACACACACGAACACACAAGAAAGCAAGTGAATAAAAACATGGTAAAAAATGTTGCGTGGTGAAATTAAAATCAATTTCTCTGGATGTGAAAATTGGGGAAAAATACTTGACAGAAAAAGGAATTGACTGATAAATGAGGTTGGCTCCCAAAACATCCATAACTTTATTGAACAACACGTATACCGTTTCATTCCGCTACCTTCTGCCATCTTTCAGGCACGTTCATCATTCTATCTCCCAAAAACTTACACTGGCCAAATCTTTTTGGGTTCTTTAGTTGCGTTTTTACCTCTGTCGAAGTAATAAAGCGTAATATGCCGATAATGTTTCTAATTGTCTTCCATCTTCAATGCAAAAATGGCTACACAAGAGTTCCCCAATTTTGATGTTTTCCTTTTAAAAGCATGCTGACATGACAGCAGTCACAACACAGTTTAACAAAATTGTGTTGTGTGTTATTGTTGTTGTCCATTAGCAGATTTGCTGATGGACACCTAAAGTGTCTTGTTTACAATCAGGGGCAGAAATCTTACCCTTTTTGCCCTAAGTGCAATACTGCTGAAGCCTCTCCTTGCCATATTCTAAACTGCCTGGGGCTTGCCAAGGAGGATATTTATAGAAACCCTTTGCTTGTTAACGATTTCATTGTAACTTTTGGCCTCTTGGACCTGGAATAAGTCACACACACACACACACACAAAATTGTTTCGAATAACGTTAAAGGCAACTGAGCGTTACAAGAGCCATCTTGATTTAAAAAAAAAAAAAAAAGGAAAAAAAAAAAATCGAACGTTTTGGCCAACCTAATACGAGGAGATCAGTGTTTCCCAAACTATTTCGAGTCGCGACTCCGCGCATCACGTGACCCCTTCTCCTCTTCCTACCCTGCATATTTTCATTAAAAGGTCATTTAAGACACAAAGAAAAACACAAAAATGCATTTTCCATAATTAAATGTTTAATAAAAAAATTAAATTTGTAAGAAATGGAGAAGCATTCATTCCTCAGTCAAAGGAGTGTCAAAGCAAGAACAGAACAGAACCTCAAGGAACAAAAATGATGTACCGGGTGTCCCAAAAATGACCGATGATTTGAAAAATCAATTAAAGAAAAACGGAAGGCGATAGAAATGTACGGTTTGCTGCATTCTGCTTAGGTAACTAGGGAATTTATCCTCACCAATTTTCAAAATTAGTTACAAAGTTCGTCAACAGATGGCGCTGCTGACTGGGTAAAACTATAAAACAATGTTTTCAAAATAACCACCGTTTGCAGCAACAACGTGGCGCAATCTGAGGTCAAAATTCACAGACGCCCGCAAAAACATTTCAGTTTGAATGTTCTGACAAACAGCAGAGATGTATTGTTCCAGTGCATCTGCAGTTTGTCGATTGTGACGATGCACCTGGTCTTTCAAGTACCCCCAAAGAAAAAAATCGCATGGCGTCAAATCTGGCGAATAGGGAGGCCAATCCATGCCACTTTGCGTATGCTTCATGCTTTGAAAACATTGTTTTATAGTTTTTCCCAGTCAGCAGTGCCATCTGTTGACGAATTTTGTGACTAATTTTGAAAATTGGTGAGAATAAATTCCCTGGTTACCTAAGCAGAAAGCAGTAAACCGTACATTTCCGTCGCCTTCCGTTTTTCTTTAATTGATTTTTCAAATCGTCGGTCATTTTTTGGGACACCCGGTACCTTAGCATCGATTCAGAATTATTTGACAATAAAAAGAGAAAAACGAACAGCACAGACTGATGGAAGGCAAAGTGACGTTTAGAATCTGCGTAATGTCCAAAGTAAGTAACCACGATTTTCATTTAGTACCTAATAAAGGAGGAAGATTTCTAACGCAATAGGTGCACGCTTTGAATGAGTCTTTTTACCTTTAAAACATAGTCACCCACATAGTACAGTGATTAGCATTCTGAATGGACTCGGGTTCAAATCCCGAATAAGACTTGGTCCTTTCCGAGTCGTTCCCCTCATAGGGAGCAATGCTGGCTCACCTTTACGGTGCTCCCATAATGAAGAAGCCAGCAAAACTTCGCGGATCTTCAGGGAACAATGTCAAGAAGTTCCTACCGTCCGAGACAAGTACCTGCCGCATTAAAATAAAAAAAAAACCACACATCCGTTTGTCTTAATATGAATCTTACTGGAAATATCTAACAATAACCCCAGGTACCTTTTTGCAATCTCTAGGTTTGCCAGTGGCCCCTTGAGGTGCCTAAAATTTGATAGACAAAACAAAACATTTCCCACTTGTAATAGCGCATACAGATTGGTACAGAGTTCTCTGCATCTGCCAGTGATTAATGTTCTTTCTGTACTCTGTATATGCGCTGATCTCCTCCTCTGGCGGTCCGTATGCATAGCATCAAAGGAGAACCCGAGGTCCCGGGGGTCAAATGGTGACAGTGGGGGCGGGGGACACTAGATCAAGAAACAGGGGGGTTCTAAATGGGGGGAATATCTGGAAGACACGTGTTCATTGGAATGGGGGTGGTTCTAAATACCGTGTCTAATGTTACCGTGACTAATGTGATGACAGGAGTCGGGGATCTGCAGGCAGAGAACTCTGTACCAATCTGTATGCACCATAAGAAGTGTAATAATGAGCAGGCAACATTCCTAAATTGCTTAAATTTATCTAGGGGGGCGTCCATTAATTACGTGAGGCTTTTAGGGGGGGGGGGGGAGTCAAGCCGAATCTCACCCAGTCTCACGTGGGGAGAGGGGGGTCTCGGCAAATACATGTAATTTTTTTTCCGCAAGAAACAGTGTAAAATTGCGTGAAAACGGGGTTATATTCAGTAAAACATGTTTCTACACTAAAATATAGCTAAATCCTACATAATAGTTCCAGTAGTCACTCTTGAGACCACACATGAGTCCCCGTGGACTGAATTAGAATGAATATTCTTTTACGAATTTTAGTAGTTCCTATTTAAGTATTTTATTGTTCGATTTTCTCACTTTGATTCTAGACTACGTTCTTAGTAGTCTTAAATACTAATCTTAACTAGTCTTAAATAAAAAAAATTAAGCAAATTATGTTTTTTGAAATAAATCCAACGCAATCAAGCACAGATTAACGTATTTACACTAAAAATACGCATTTTGAAAAATCTCACGTGATAGTAGGGGTGGGAGAGGGGGTCGAGCCAAATCTCACGATATCTCACCAGGGGGGGGGGGGGGTGTCGAAAGATCGCCAAAATCGCCTCACGTAATTAATGGACGCCCCCTAGGGAGGTTTTTACCGATCCTCGCCTATTAATGGACCTCCTGAAGTTTTATGGGCTCATGGATCTACCACTTTTTTTCTTTACAGTTTCGTGGTAAATAAATCCTGACAGACTTATTACTTATGCAGCTCCGGCATGGTCATATGCAGCAGATTCTCATATTAAAAAGCTTACCGTAGCACAAAATATTACTATTCGACAAATCGTTAACGCACCGTGGTATTTCAGGAATGCTGAAATCCACGAGGAGCTTGGCCTCCTTACTATTCCAAATTTCCTCAAAAATTTAACTACTAACTTCCATAATTCTATTGATAATGAACTCCTTTTAAATCTCGCCAACTATGACCCTGCCGAACCTGCTAACAGAAGACGGCCAAGAGCCGTTCTCTGTTCTTAATTATTTTTAAACTTCTTTTTACATTAATTTTTGTAACCTTACTCTTACCTTGGTAAGCAGTGAGCTTTATTTTATTAAGTTTTTCTTATTTTTAAGTTTTTCCTAACTATTTTTTTTTCTTTGCTCCCATGAGCATCGCTTTATCTACCACATTAAACTTCCTTTTCTCAAGCCACTCCCCGGATCCAAATCCAACCTATCTCTTTTCACCTTTACTCTGGTCATTTCTATGCAAGCCTACGTTGGAAGGCGTGGCCTATGTAACGTAGTTACCCCATTTATCTGATGATCTGATGAAATCCTGACAGGTTTTTTCGAGGAAATTCGCTAAAAAGTTCTTTTAATTGGACAAGATCACGGCGACCCCCCCCCCCTAAAAACACTTCGCGATCCCCGAGGGGATAGAGACTCACAGGTTTGGAACCCCTGTAATAGATGAGCTTAGTGAACAAAACTACCGATGCACTTCGCTGAACGCGTTAATGGGACAATCTGTTTCCATCATCATAACAACAGAGAGAAAGACAAACTTGTCACCCCACCAGCGAGAATTCCTCAGATTAATAGAAATTTTACACATCTGAAGAAGTAAAAATGAAAAAGTTTTTCGCCCGAGTTTTTTATTTTATTCTGAAATAAAAGTTGTAAATGTAAATTCTAATGTTCATAAACTTCAATTCTCATTATTAACCCCCATTTCTTCTCATGATTCGAAATTCTTTTTATATACTTCAACTACAAAATTAATTTTCTTCAGCATATAAAATACACAATAAACTTCTCAATAATGAGATCAATTTCCTTTAAAACACAAAACAATTTATTCCATTCGACATTAAGCATTACTGCCTTCTGGCTCTTCGCCAAGAATACACTTTTTCTACGTAGGTAGGCTGAAACGTAATGCGCACATGCTTGTAGAGCGCGAACAAAAAGAAATAGCGAGATCGGGCAAAAAGATCATTAAAGTACAATTCTTAAGCTTCAAAATCATATACCGTAGTAGAACATTTTTCATTTTAAACACACTGCCATCTATTGGCATAAGATACAATTATAATTACAATTTCAAATTCTACAGTAAAGATGCTTGAAATTTTAAAATCATGCAATTGAACGTTTACACAGAAGACATAAAAGTGTATGGGAAACAGTGTTGTTGTTGTTGTTGTTGTTGCTTATACCACTTGACCGACAGCAGCACCAGATCAAGTCCCGAGGGCTATGAGCGATGAAGGTGCGGTTCCTGTTTTGACTGGCACCACCAGGGTCGGAGTCCGACTTGGCCAAAGTACCAGTCCCATCATTTTTAACCGAGTCAAGTGACGAGATCGGAACACTTGACCCCGCACCTCCAGAGGTAATTTTGAGAACTTGGAGGACATTGCAGACACGACAGATTTTACGTGCACCAGCCGCCGTTAGTGTACGCGGCAGTGGATTTGTGAGCTTCGAGCATCGAATCAGTGACTTTCAAATCATTAGACCGCTGCCCTTGCCGACTGGGCCACTGCGCCGTGAAAAGTTCGAATCATCACTGACCTTAATGAAGGTGTACGTCAGAGGTAAACCATCATAAGTGAATTTTCTTCAGTGAATTTTCCCATTTTTCAGGAGAGCTTTGTGATGGTTTACCTCTCATTAGAACTTACATATGCAATAGTTTATAAGTCTTATATTTCACCCACCATCTTGTTTTGCATATAGGACAGTTTTCCTCAAAGAAGCTCCATCCAAAAGGAGTCACTTACAATAAAAATATCGGAAATGAAGAAAATTCACTTATGATGGTTTACCTCTGACGTATACACACACACACACACACACACACACACACACACACACATATATATATATATATATATATATATATATATATATATATATATATATATATATATACATATATATATATAAATCCTTTCTCTCTAAACCCTCCCTATTAACTCCTGCCTTTCTTAGAAAGTATAACAATGCATCACAACAGAACAAAGTAATATTTCTTTCTACACAACGAGGAATAGAACGTTTAAAAGCGCTGCATAATTCGACTACTTCACATAAAAACTGAATATGGACTTGTGGCGCCCTGTGGTACAGCGCACTGGTTTTCGGTGCTGAGGGTGTTCGGATCGAATCCCAGCGTCGCGCCACAAAAAATGCCTCCGTTTGTGTCGTCCCTTCATAGGGGGTAATGCTGGTCCGCCTTTAGGTGCCCCCCATAATAATGGACAGTAAACTACGGCGTAGTTTAGGCGAATGTTTGACGACAAGTGCCTCCGCATTTAAAAAAAAAATACTGAATATTATATAGGAACTATTCATAAAATTTTAAAAACAAAATTACTAGTGTTTTCTTTTTCAAATTCCTTGTTATATCTTGATTGAATCACATGCTGTTTATGATGTAAATTTTTAACATTTCCAATTACTCTCTCCTTATATATATATATATATATCAGTCAAACCTCCATATATGGAAGTAGCAAATTGTCGGAAAAAAAATTCAATATAAAGAAATTTCGATATATAGAATTGATCTTAGTTTTATCATAATTCTCCTTAAAACATTAAAATTAAAGCTAATTTTCGCATACGAAACTCCATTTCTAATTTATATGCGAATCACATTAAATGAAAGTTAATAACTAAAAAATTAATTAATATGAAAAATTTATTGAGTACTACATAAATTTAAAAAAAAATAATAATCCAGACAGTGGTTACAATGATCACAGTTACATTCTTTTAAAAAAAACTACGAATATCTTGCTGAACTGCCAATTTTGCGAAAAGTTCACGAAAGAAATGTTCGCATTTATTCAGTCCACTAAAAACTTCATCAGGGATATTTTCCGCGAATTGAAGTCCACGACGTATTGTTTCAAACGCAAAAAATTGGGAGATTTTATTCTAAAGAGGAATAAAATCTCCCAATATGTTTTTTTAAAAAAAATTTTCGATGTATAGAGATTTTTTTTCGATACATAGAAACAGTTTTTCTATGTAATGAACATGGAGATTTGCTAAGATTTCGATATATAGAAAATTTCGATATGGGGAAGTTCGATATATGGAGGTTCGACTGTATATACAAGGTGCGCCCATAAAGAAACCGGACATTTTTTTATAAATAAGAAAAATATTACTCACATTCATGTAAATTTATCTCCTTCAAAATAATAGCCAAAGGAGTCTATACAATTTTTCCAGCGTTTCTTCAAGTCATCGAAACACTGTTTATAGGCGTCGGAACTAACCGTTCGCAAAATGCGCGTAACATTTGATTTAATATCCGAGACATTTTCAAATTTCTGTCCTTTCATGGATTTTTCCTGTTTTGATTACAAAGGACTTATTCACCGCGAATTTGTTCCTGAAAATCAAACAATTAATCAGTATTTTTACAAGGAGGGGTTTTTTCGATTAAGAAACAGGATAAGGCGAGTTAGGAAGGAACTGTTTGATCGTAGGCAATGGTTTCTTTTACCCGATAATGCTAGGCCCCATACAGAATTTTCTGTACAACAATATCTCGTTAAGCATTCAATTATAGTGATAAATCACCCACCCTATTCCCCCAACTTATCGCCAGCTGATTTTTTCCTTTTTCAGAAGCTTAAGATGGCCATGAAAGGATAGAGATTTGAAAACGTCTGTGATATTAAATCAAATGTTAGGCATATTTTGCGAACGGTTAGTTCCAACGCCTATAAACAGTGTTTCGATGACTTGAAGAGACGTCGGAAAAATCGTATAGACTCCTTTGGCTATCATTTTAAAGGAGATAAATTTATGTGAAGGTGAGTAATATTTTTCTTATTTATAAAAAATTGTCCGGTTACTTTATGGGCGCACCTTGTATATATAGATGAATAAAGCTAGGTACACAAAGCGGCCACGAATCAGCACCTTAATTTATTTTCTTCTCATTCTTGGAGAGGCCAGTGAACTGTTAAAAATCCTCCTTCTGATGAACGTGCTACACCGCTCGTATTTAACTAAAGAAATAATTTTTTTTTTAACCAACCCAAACCCTCGGCAGCATGGTAGCGGAAGGAAACAAAATAATGGTCTCGAATCGGAGATGGAATATTCTGTCCAATTATAGCGAAAAATGGGGAGACGTAATGCAGGTGGCTAAATAGAACGTCGCCAACCCTGGAAGGCTGAACAAACAGAAAAACCGTTACTGCTGCGAGCTCTCCTCGATCTAACTGCACACCTGTGTCTTTTATGGATGGAACTATACTCGCCGAGAGAGATGTGACTCATAAAATGCCAGAGCGAGGCTGGGCCACGTTGCAGAAAAATCCAGATTCGTTGATATATTTTTTGGAGACCCGCGAGCTTCCACCGCCAGAACCCACGCTGCTGGCTTCCTGAACACAATTATCTCTGGTAAGTTTTGACTGAGATAAGGTGAGTTAAAAAACTTTTTAGCTTATTCTCCTTTATAGTGTCAGATAGCGCATCATGCGGATAAATGTAGATAAGGGACTATCTGAAAAAAAACCTCTCTAATGTTCTCCATAGCATACGATTATGATAATACAGGGTGAACCAAAAGTCTTGCCCTGATTATAAAAATTCATTACAAAATAACCGTTTAATATAATAATGTAACTTTTGTATCGTTGGATAGGTCAGTTTCAGTAGCTTTTTTTGTGTGCAATAAATGACGCGAGTGCTCCTTCAAGAGGGACTCGGGGGAATATTTGAAAGGAGGACATCATTTTCGGCCGGAATGGCGTCGATTCAAGAGAAAGCCCAAAAAGCGTTACCCCTAACATTTACTTAGACTTATTGCAACTTTTTCAGAAAGATGGCGCACCCCCACACTGGGGATCTTTAGTGCGTGATTTCCTTGACGAAACATGTACTGTGTGTACTGTAACAGAAGACGTGTTAAATAACACTTGGCGGGAAATGGAATACCGCTTCGACATTCTCCGAGCTACCAAGGGGGCACACGTTAAAATTTACTGAGGTAAATGGTCTTATAAAAAATTATAACAGTACTTACAATATATTAAATAAACATAGGTCTAATTATAATATTTTGAGCACGATAAATATTTATAATCAAGGCAAGACTTTTGGTTCACCCTATATATTTGAAAGATAATGCTTCTTTTTTATCTTTCAATTAGCTTTTCTATCGAGACAGTATCGAACTGCTTGTATGGAATCGAGTAGTTTTCGAGTGCATGTCAGTAATTTCTATTACGTAATTGCTTGTGTGCAGTTTAACTACTCACAGTTCAACCAGGTCTTGATTTTCCATTAGGCCCGGTAGGCCCAGGCCTAGGGGACCCCAAAATTTTTATTTTAAAAGAATAGAAAGAAAAAATTCCCAATTAAATGTTTTTAAAATTTTTCCTTTTTTAATAGCAATTTTTTTATATATCCTTTCAAATTTGATTGACTGGTTCATCATATGTATAGTTATATGTATAGTTCATCATATGTATGTTATAGTGTATATAAGGGATTAATAAGGTTTTCTGGTTGCATTGTATTGGTGTTTCAATGATGAAGTTAATATGTTGTATTGCTTTTTGTTATTGGATAATGTTCTAGGCTTCTACGCTTCAAATAGCCAATTCTTGGTAAAATAGTACTTTCACAATGATTCATGATTAATTTTTGGGTGTGTCAATTTTGGAAATTTTACGCCCACATCAGTGTTAGGGGGCCCCCATCCCGAGTTATGCCTATGGTCCAGAATTTTCTAAATCGGGCCCTGAGTTCAACAGTAATCATCACATTCCCCTTTAGCTAGCTAGCACACACCACACACACACACATATATATACGGCGAAACTTTTCTAACCGGCCAACCCTCTGAACGACCATATTTTGTATGGAACCGATTAAGGGCTCCATAGAGCCAATGTTATGGGAGAAACCTCTTTTCGACGAACTACCCTCAAAACGGTCACTTTTTTTCGGAACCATTACTGGTTGCCTTAGAGAGGTTTTACTGTGTGTGTCTGTATATATATACATATTATACATATATAACAGTTCCGTAACTGACTGACATACAACACACAGACCAAACCGCTGGACGTAAAGGGCTGAAATTTTGCATGGCGATTCTTCTTATAGTGTAGGGGTGCACTAAGAAAGATTTTTGAAAAATTAAATTTTTAAGCTGTTTTTGTAACTTTTTTAAAGTTTGCATTTAAAATAATAACTTGTAGGTTATAAAATTTATATCACAAGAAAGATTATAAAAATTCCTTTAAAATGAGATCTTTTTCGAATCTTTACCTCAATTTTCTGATTTTTGGTAAATTTTTAAATATTAATTTTTAGAATTTAATTTATTAAATGCCGATCACGTGATTTCTTTTTCTGGTACTTTAAATAAATTTATCGTCACTTGCATAACAACTAAATAGACAAAAAAAAAATATTTTTTTTCTCGCTAATGCGGCAAACGATTGGACATTACCCCAAAAAAATATTAAAATACAATAAAAGATATTATGTTCCTCAAACTGTACTATATTCTTTAGTATGTCCTATTACATTTAATTTGAATATTTTCTTCTACATTATTTTGTCTATAAAAATATCCCTTACGATTTTTTTATAAATATTTTTTTTTGTTTTTTTTACATCAATTGTATACATTGTTCGTTGTATTTATTATAAATATATATATAATAATATATTTTTTTTGGCATTAATTGCATACATTGACCGTTGTATTTTATTTGAATGTACTCCGTAGTGAAGTGCGGGTTTTCAGCTAGTGTATATATATAATAAAAGAGAACAATAAAATTTAAAATTTTGAAAACCTCGTGATAGTAGTTAAAGATATAAGACATAGCATATTTTGGGTGAGGTCTGATAAGAATTTTTTTTTTCTTTTTCCAAGTTTAAATTGAAACAAAAATTACCCCCCCCCCCCCGTGACCCCCATTGGTCACCTTATATTCAAAAATGAAAAATTCGTGAAAAAAATCCTCTATTTATGAAATTTAAGGCAATCCCCAGTAATAAAAACATACTAAACTTCAATAATAAACAGTTTTTGCAGGTATTATAAACAACGCGAAAGAAGAAAATTAAATGCTCTAATTTTACAAGACTCACTGTAACTAGTTTTTCATTAATCCTCAAGAATAATAAATGTTTTATAACTGAGAGATGCTAATTTCAATGTGTCCTCACCAATTAAAAAAAACCTGTTCATATGATTATTTTCAGATTTTAAATACGCATTATGTTGAGTAATTTGAGTAACTTGTAATAATGTTGAGTAATTTGAGATTTTTGAAAATGCGATCATTTCTCCTCGATTGAAAGCCACATTACTGAGTTAGCGGTGTTAATCTGAAAATGAAAGTTTTTCTGGAAACTAAAGATTCATGTTTTAGTTTAAAATATCGCAGCAATGAAATTTTAAATGACCAGTCATCATGGTCTAAAATTAATAGTGAATAAAAATATGAAAGATAATTAAAATTATCCACCACGGGGTGCGGTTTTAATGAAAATTTATTCTCTGCTAAAGCAATCCAGAAGTTCTGTAGTCTTTCAAATATGGGCTGTTGTGGGCCGATCTCGTTGATAATAGCCATTCACAAGCCAAATCGGTTCAGTCCACTTTTTGAATTTTTGTAACTTTAGAGTCAAAGCACTGAATGGACTCCTAACTTTTAACATCCATCATAAATTTCCCAAATAATAAGGAATAACGCCACTGAGTGTCAACATTTTTTAGGGCCATCGAATTATAAATCACTGTTTTCAGAAGTCAATTTAGTTAAGGGAACAGGAAACTTTCAAAATTGTGAAATTTGTCCAGAAATTCGATTTTTTTAATTTTATTGAATTGTGAAACTACGGACGAGTAGGAATGTGTTGCAACAAGAATTTTCAATTTCTGCGATTTCTTTCCTAGTTATAGGCATTTGTATTTAATTTAGATATTATGTGGTTTCTAATAGCAATAACTTTAAATGTGTTTTTCTCGAAATAAAAATTTTCATGTCATACGAATATTCAAACTGCTCCGGGCGCATTTCTAATTATCGTATTGCTTTGAAATTTAAGTTATATATATATATATCTGTATATCAAATAAATCTTATTGAAAATAATTATGCTTCGTAGCTCAGAATTTCTAAATTTTGTACTCGAAAAGATGATTTACAGGTATTTTGAGTAAAAAAAGGGTGTCTTCACTGTTATTATTTTTTTCTCTTTATATTTTTAATGAATGCTTCAAATAAGCAATGAGTTTCATTGTTAGTTCTATAAGGTATCCTATAAATAAAAATTACCCTATTATATGCAAAAGAAATGCGCATAGAACATTTTTCATGAGGCAAATTTTTTATATAATTAATAATTCATAAATTATTAATATTTCATCATTAAATTTTAACCACTTTTACATATCTATGGTACTAATCACATATTCAAATTTCAAGCAAATCCATTCAAAACAAAAATATTTAGGTAGGTCCACTGTCCCTTTAAGTCCATACTCTAACGTAAATCGCTGCAATAGGGTAATTCAAACGCAGAAGCAAGTGCTTGATGATAACTGCCAATCTTTTAGTGTTGTTTCATCACGAAAAGAGTCAAATGAATGAATCAGTGATAGTCTAACTGCTGCAGGAGTTAGCACTTGTGAATTATTAAAAAAGTATTTCAATTTTTTTTTTCAGTAGTCAAAAAATAATTTGAAGACTGAATTGGATGTTATTACTTTTTCTTCACTCGCCAAATCGATCAAGTCCCTTAATCACGCAAAAAATTGTCATAATAATAATAACGATGATTCCAAGGATATTCTATCTTATACGTCGTCCGATAAAAGCTCCATCCGCAATAATACATCCTACGATGTGTATTTGAATTTATATTTTCAGAGGAAAAAAAAAACATATATTATTTTACCCCTTTCCCCGACTTTTTATTTTATGGGCTTAACCGATTTGACAAGCGAGCTGCTCATATATCGAAAAAGAGACTCATAGTTTTAGTATAATATGATTAATAGTGAAATAGACCAGTTTTGAATACTAGGCATATGCTTGTTAAAAAGTGTTATCATCGGTAATATTTTTTTACAAAGTCTTTTCAACTCTTTGCTCAGTAGACGAGGAATTGTTTCTACGTCCACTAAGTAAACATTGTACAACAGTGGTTCCCAACCTTGGGTACGCGTACCAGTACCGGTACGCGAATGATTTTACAATTTAAAACAAAAATCTATTAAAAATCTGTATTATGAAAAAAGAAAAGAAATGACTATATTAACTAATAATCCATACGTTTTAATATTTTAGTTTGGAATTTCTTATCCACTGTTTGTATTGTAATACTTTAATGGGATATACCTAATCTCAAATGATGCCGTCTACACCTGAATGGGTTATTTATGACCACCCGATAAAAATTTGGCACTCGCCTGCTAATTATAACTGTGTCTATAACTGTGTTTGCGAATTATAACTGTTCTACTAAAAGAGTTCTACTAAAAAGTGTGTTTTGTGTTTCAAACATCTTTAAATTAATTTCATTTTATTAATCAATAGTAATTGTATTATTAATAAATATTAAGGAGATGTTAAGGTAAGTGTATTAAACTCATGAGATTTATTTAAAATGATTTTTTATATATCCTAATTGATTTTGTTCTCCATTGCATTTTATTCCCCATTTCAAAATTTTTGGTCTACCGGTACGTCATCAAATTGTTTACAACGTACAGGTACGGTACTATAAAAAGGTTGGGAACCCTCTGCTGTACAATCATCCAGATATCTCAGTCTTCTAGCTCCCGAATAGGATGGATTATTTTTTCGTTCCCGGTAATTACAACATGAGCTGGGAAACAGACATTGAAGTATTTCAATCTCACATTGGAACAATCTACATAAAAAAATTTCTATTTCGTTCCAATGAAACCAAACTGTAATCGATTGTAGCTCGGCAAATTACGACTCATTTCTCCGCAAAGACTCCTCGGTGGATATTACCCCCTTTGAACACATTGCCGACACGAAAATCTCCCGTAAACCTCTCTAACAAAAACAGGATGGAAAAAAAAGAAAGAAAGGTATTGTCACTGTGTGAAGGATAGTATTTATTAGGGATTCTCTCTCACCCCCGGAAAGGTCTAATAGCGCTTTCACATACATGGAGAAATATCTGCAGTAAACCCCCCCCCCCCCCCCCCGACTCCTCTTGACACATTTGGGGGTCGATTAGTCCCGCTCCCCCCCCAAGCGGTGTGTGAAGGAACACTAGACCGTCTTCCAGACATTCCCCCATTTAGAACCCCTTCCCCCCCAAGGTCACTCGTGTCTCTTTGATGATCTGTGCAAAAATCTCCCGATCGAGAGATCGCTGCAGAGCGCTCTGCACAATAAATCACTGGTTTCCCCCCAGAATACTGTGCAGTGCAGATGTGTGTGGAAGCAGTATAATGTAGGGATTCTCATCCTTTTTATGCCTAAGCATCCCCCCTCCCTCCCTTTCGATGATCTTCAAACCCTACGTCATCCATAGGTTAAAAAAACGTAAGAAACGCTAGTACAATATATTTTACACGTTTTTTACTAACCATCATCGCCCCTCCCCCCTGAATATCATTCACGCATTCACAATGGGGGGGGGGGGGAACCCCCCGGTCGAGAACCACTGGTCTAGTGGTTAGAGGCAGGGTTTGAAGTCCGAAGGCCAAGGTTAACTCTCGGCCCCAATAGACGAACGTTATTTATTATTATATTTTACTTTTTAATTTTTACATCTTCATTCTTTGTAGTTTTTCTGCAGTGGAAATTATTAACGTTTTATCCCCAAATAACGTGGCATTTTATGTTGCATTTAAAAAAAAAATTGCGTTAAAAAATATCCTGCAGTTATTACACTCTTATTTTTATTGTATTGACTACCGAAGAATTGTCACTTCATAAAAACATCTGGATTGTTACAAAACTACTTTGATATGTTAAAGTGAGTAGAAAATTTTGTCATATAATAATTGGAATCTGCGCAACGGATTTCAAAATTAAATTTTAAAATTGTATTTTAACTTTGAAAATTATAATTCTGACCATATTTCTCAAAGATAATCTTAAATAAACTTTAATTAAATTTAAAACCTTTGGTTTACTGCAAAATTAAGAAGAAAAAAACGATGAAATTTTGCGAAGAGAAGATAGCAGGGCTAGCCAAGTGCTTGGCTACTTACGGAACAATCAGCAGATCGCCATTGGCACTTTATTTCACTAATTTTTTTTCCCCCATCTATTGATTTTCTTAGATGTATTACATGAACTGATTTTTCCCTAAACTCGATATCAAATATGTCTGAATTGGAATGTGTCTTAAAATATTTTATAGCTTAATTAAAGTAGCATATTAAAAGACTGAAAGTCTTATGTTTTTGATTCTGTTTAAAATACAGTGATTTCCGCTTATAAGAATCACCTTTGTTATTACTGTTTTTGATTCTTATAAGCGGTTGATTCTTATAGCCGAAATTTAGGTTTTTGGACAGGCACACACACACCTACATATACATATATGAGATAATTTACCATAAAATACTCTTTAATTTACGTTATCTTTTATTAAAATTACTTTTTTATAATTTTAAAAATACATCTTAATTTCTAGACTTATAAGTAGATACACATAATTATAGTAAGAGAAGAAAAGAATCCAATATTTGTTACAACATACCTGCTTAACAGTTTTAACATTTCAACTACAGGAAGGGAGCAAGTAAAAGTTTTCTATGGTAGTTTGATGTAATGGAGTTTTCATGAGGCTGTTTATACCTCTTTCAATACCAATAGTCTCAGACGAAGATTCACATTCTAGCTTACGTTTCACGGTTTGATAACGTGCCGAATCTACTAATGTCACGTTTGCCTAAGTCATAGTGGACACTTCGCCGAAGATTTATGTGTTTCAGGGTACAGGAAGTCGCAACCAGGATGTGGGAGGTGGGAAAAAAGAGTCCCTGTCTTTGTTTGCCAGTGGAGAAAAGTGAAATCGGACCCGGACGGGTAAAGATGCCCACGGGTCAAGCTAATAGGACAGTGATGTGCTAAAGCGTTTAAGGGGAAACTATTATGTTATGTCTAACAAAGAAAGGAACGCCTTTTACAACTGTATTCCATCCCATCTTATCACTCTTTCTTTAAAAAACATAAATAAAAAGAACTTCGTGCCTTTTGAGGGTTTAAGTAGCTTTTTTGGAAAAATGAAAGCAAAGCGAAGAGTGCAAGCTGATTCTTAAAACCGGTGGATCGATTCTTTAAACCGAAATTTTTAACATGGAAATGATATATTTGTTTTTGTTTTTGCGATACTGATTCTTATAAACGGTTGATTCTTATAACCACTGATCACTATTAGCGGTGGTCACTGTACTCTGTTATCTCGGTTTTCTGAGCTTATTGAAAAGTTGCGAGAAAATTTTATTGATCCGTGGGATTAGCGATATATTTGTGTTCTCGTTCAATCCTACTTAGTTAAATGCAATTTTACAATGTTAAAATGGACACTATAAAGTGCATTTCTAAAACTAGCTTGCTTGCAGAACTAGCTCGCTTTGGACTGCTTTCGCCCGTCCATCTCTTTCTTCATTGCTGTTTTCCGATTCTTATGTCTCTTCAAGCATTTCGTATGTAGTTACTGAAGTGAAGGAAATCGTGAAAGGTACAATTTCCCGCTTCATATATGTACCTCATAAAATGGCTAAATTGAGGGAAAATAAATATTCTCTATTTCCAGGCTAGGAAAATTATGTGTAAAAGAAATTTTGTCTGCATTTAGTAACAGACAACTGACTTCCAAAATTCGGGTTGGGAATTGAGTCCGGTATGACCGGGGCACTAGTCTTCAGATTTAGAGTCTGTGAGTTAATTCTCCGATAGTTTATAACCGTTGGGAATCGGCCTAAAGCTGTCCCGGTCAGTTTAAACCTCATGTTGCAAAAGGCGGCGTAGGGACTCAAGCCAAAGAGATGACCAGCTGAAGTATTAGGAAACTGGCATATAGCTGAGAGACGACATGGAAAAGATGTTTTCTACAACTTATAGTTTTCTTCATTTTTATAATTGTTAAAATAAGTGTGAAAATGTTGGATCAATTTCTTCGGCAAGTAGTTTTCATTCAAAATCGAAACAAAACCTGAAATTTTATGTCACGATCCAATTTTCTTTCATAAAGTGATGTTCATAAACTCTCACTTCTACAATAATAATAATAATGAAAAAACAAAATAAAATTGGATGGTTGTATCATGAAAAATTTATGAATTATTTGACATATTACTTACTGTGCAACCAATTTTTAACACAATTCTACAGCTCATATTCAAAATATTAGAATAATTACATTTTTTTTTACAAATTGAAAATATCGTTTGGTAATTTAATGTCATTTAATGCAAATATGCAAACGATATTTTTATTAAGAACTTATTTTTGATTAAACTGATTTATTATCTTAAAATTAATATCATTTTTGAAAAGATTAATTGAAAAAAAAATTATTTTGAAAAGTCAAAATATTAGAATATTTATTCAAGTGGTTCAAAATATTAGAATATTTCCCTTTAATTCTCCTTTAATTATCACCAATTCATAACTGGTGGCATCATTGATTAAATTCAGACGATTTTATTTAAAATCAGTATTCTTTTTGCAGTTGCATGCTGTATATTATAGAGAAAAATGTGAGGGGGTCAATGAAAAGAATCATTCTTTTAAAAGGGGTCGATGTAGGAAAAAGGTTGGGAACCCCCGGTCTAACTGCTGAAGTAAGTTAGTACTCGTGAATTATTAAATAATTATTTCAATTTTTTTTTCTGTAGTCAAAAAATAATTTGAAGATTGATTTGGATGTTATGACTTTCCTTTACTAGCCAAATCAAGTTCTCAGTCTAGCAAAAATTGTAATAATAATAACGATGACACCGAGAACATTCTATTTTATATATTTTATATGTCGTCCGATAAAAGCTACACCTGCCATAATACATTCCACAATGTTTATTTTCATTTATATTTTGAGAGGCATTTTAAAAAACAATGTCTGTCATTTGATCCCTTTTCTCCACTTTTTGTTTTTAATGGACTAAGATATCCGACTACCTTTAAAACATCGATTTCGGCGAAAATTCCAAAATTATTTTTATTCTTTGCTTTTCAAAGATTGTAAATTTATGTTTCTAAATCTGCTTTTATTTTTTTGGGGTACGATCATTAGAAATGAAATGAGAGCGATTTAAAGATCAGCGGCAGCTATGAATTTCGATACGAGTTGAAAACTTTAATCGGGTTTTCCGAAGGACTTATTTTTCATCAAAAATGTAAATGACTCTTGCGATAACTCAAAATCTAATCATGATATGTCTATGAAATATTTCACGTATGTTTTTCATGACACTAAGAATGTAATGAACTACAGATTTGGTTCTAGGTATATTATTTGTTGATTTATAGCTGCATTTATAAAAAAATCTCATGGAAAAATGACAAAAACTTTGCATGTAATTGCATATAATGACCTGTATTTTTTTTTAGATTTTAAGATATCAATTAGATTTTAGCTTATTACACTTAGATTGCACTTACGTACATATGACAAAAAAAGTTAAGGGGGTCCAGGACACAAAATTCTTCAAATTTTCAAAAAAATTATTGCATTAAAAATTTTTGTGTTCTTTTCCGCTTAAAATGACGTTTAAATCATGTTTCTATCTTAATTAGAACGGGAGATATTATTATTCTTTTTGCAACATTCTAATAGTAGCCAATCGTTGTTTAAACCTGTAAGTGCGTTTTTCTGCGTGATGGGTTTTTTCACCATTTCTCATCTTTAAATTGTTATAAGTCAAGAACCGCTAAAGATAAATGGTTCAAACTTATAACATGTCTTTTTCAATTATTTTACTTTAATTTTGATTCAGAAAATTTGAAAAAAAAATTTTACTTTTAAAAATATGATTTTTCAAAAATAAAATTATATATTTATATATATATATATATATATATATATATATTTATTTTCAAAAATAAATAAATAAATATATATATATATATATATATATATATAATTTTTTTTTTTCCCGAAAAATAAGACAGAAATTTTCGCAAGTACAGTTTTTCAAAAAAAAAAAGGGCCCCGAACGTATTCGGATACCCCTATTCGGCAAGTGAGAAGGCTTCATTTAAAACAAAAAGCCTTTTTTTGCAGATTTTTCTTTCTTTCCGCAGAACTGCCAACTAAGCACGTTATCAACAGAGACTATTCACCATTTGAAGTCGATTCAGTGCCGCTTGTAATAGATAGCCGCTTCCTGCAAACGCGTGTTAAACGTCTCTATCTGCAGGTACAAACCGTTGGCGGGACACGCTGTAAGTGAACGAACCGAACACCTGTTGGTGTTACCGCGGGACGAAAACAGGTAGATGAAAAACGCATCGTTGCATCCACTTCTCATATTCGATACAGCATTTTCAGGTAAGTGAGTTGTTGTTTATCCTCGAAAGCATAGGCGTAGCATCGGGGGGGGGGACATATATATATATATATATTTATATATATATATATATATTTATATATATATTTATATATATATATTTGTGCCCCCCCCCCCAACTTAACTTGAAATAAATTAAAACGTTAATAGAAGTTCAGTTAAAATCGGAAAATTGTAAAAAACTTTTAAGAAAGTTGGTTTTTTCCCGCTTTTCAAAGTGTGAAACAGAAGATTCCGACTATGTCTTTAGCCTTAACATAGTTTTTAACCATGATATTGATCCGTAACAAAAATTCGATGTTATATTTTTTTCTCCTTTTGTTTATATTCTTTTTCTTTTTCTTTTTTTGTATCACTTTTGAATACTACTCAAACATTGTAGTATTCAAAACAACTCTCTATTGTTATCTATACTAATATATAAAGAGAGAGAGCGGATTTTGTATGTGGAGGGTAATCTCTGGAACCACTGCACCTATTTGAAAATTTTTTTCACTATTTGAAAGGTACATTATTCCAGATGGACATAGGCTATATATTATGTATATCTGATCAGTAGAAATAAAGTTAGGAGTCTAAATGTTGAGCTGATGCTTCAACTTTACAACTTTTTCTTTGTCAACCATAGTCAAGTAACCATAGCAACACATCAAACGATATTTTCATTTATTATCAGTAAAACATTTAACATTTGAATTTTCTTTGTCGACCATAGTCAAGTAACCATAACAACATTTCAAACTACATTTTCATTTATTATCAGTAAAACATTTAATATTTTAAAGATTCAAATGGAGGAGGTATTGATAAATACAAAAAGGATTTTTGAAATTGGCAACGTTTAAGGGTTTATTGAAGAAAATTACATTTGGAACTACGCTTTTTATTGGACATTTAAGGTAAAAAAAGATTTACAATTTATTGGCGATCAACTGGAAATTTATTGGTATAATATTACAGAACTTTATTTAACTTATAAACTTTATGCTTTTGAATTTATGTACAATTTTATGCTCAATTTGCGTAAATCGAAATGAAATTATTGAACTTTAGATAATTGTTCAACCGGGACAAAGTCGGAACGGGCCGCTAGTTCAATATAAAAAAAACCCCATGATATTTCATATTTTAAGGA